>PVHY01011200.1:11957-48971 GCA_004024945.1 Uropsilus gracilis | reverse complement strand
GGCACATGCATGCATGCACACACGCACACAGCAGAAGCACTTTGGGAGGACCTTGATCACAAAAGGGTGAACAAAGCCCAGTGAGGACTCTCTGGGAAGGTGATTCTTGTCTGGTGATTCTTATGTGGAAAGTTCAAAAGGTCACCAACGCTTGCAAAAGGACATGGAACCTTATTACTCCCTTTTAATTCCTGCAACATTACATTATAACATTATGTAAATTTCAGGTACGAATCATTAAAAATCAACATCTATACAGAAGATATTAAGTTCCCCACTATACATTCAGACGAGATCGGGCGCGTTCAGGGTGGTATGGCCGTAGACCCACTATACATTCAATTTTGTCCTTCACAATAAAACTGACCTCTTCCACCCAGTTTGCCCATATCTCCTTCCCTCTGGTGACCACTAATGGGTCTTATAGCATAAAAGTTTAGTTTTGTTTTTTTTTTTTTTCTATCTATGTCACATATGACTGAAATCATACTATGTCTGGCTAATTTCACCAAGTATAATACCCTCTAGCCCATCCATATTGTAGCAAATGGCAAGATTTCATCTTTTTTTTTATAGTTTCTATGTATATATGAACCACATATTCCCACATCTTCTTTATCCAATCATGTGTCAGTGGACATTTAAGAGCCTTGATGCTTTAAAATGAAAAGTTTTCTAACCTTCTATACCCAACCTCTACCTACCACTTTGCATATATCAACCCTCTTCCCCAAGCAGGCACCCTGATTCTATTTATTCACTGAACCCCCATCCTATATATGGGGTTAGGTTGCAACGTGTGCAGTAAGATGGTTTATGATTCAAGAGCTGAAGCCTTATCCAAGAAACAGAGGCTGGATGTTGAGGCAAGAGAGAAGAGATAAAATCTTTTGGGAATACTTATCATTCACTAAATAAAATAATAAGGATACCACATCAAATAAAGATAGTATTTATGATATTTTGCTCACCTTCATTAAACTCCATTAGAATTTATGAAATGTTTTCAGGATCTTATTTCCCTATATCTTAAAATAAATCCTTTTAAATTAATCTTGTTTTCCTCATATGTCAAACACAGAGAGGCCAAGTCCTTATTCATTTCCCTGTTTCCTTGTTTAAATGCCATTCAGGTTTTTTAAACTCAGAATTGTTAGCTGTTGTGCTTGTCACACGTCCTGCAGTTGCACTATCACCTGGGGAAATGAGTAACTTGGACGTTTGGACAGAAAACACAGAGTTGTTCTCCTGCCAGGGTCACAGAGTCCTCTCTGTTGGGATCTCTGTGTCAGAGCTCCAACCATCTCTACTTCCTTCCTTCAGGTCCCACCCATGTTCATTTTCAAGGGTAGTGCCTGCTTCCTTCTCTTATCTCTCCTCCACACCTCCCTGCCATCTGCTTTCCATTCCTAAGCTCCTTGCGTTTGTTAAACTCCTTCAGCTAACAGCGCTTGGGTGGAAGGAAGTGCTACGGATTTACCTCAAAACCTTGGGTACTGAAAGTGTGGCCTTGGCCATTCCAATTTCAGTCTCTCATGGTTTTCTCTGACTCCTCCAAGGGGCAGAGGTTGAGAGAAAGGAGAGTCTCTCCCAATTTCCACAGAAGTGTCCCATAGAGAGACTTCAGTCGTCATCAGGGTCACAGACCCATCCTTGCATGTATGTCTGTGGGAAGAAGATGAATGCACTGATTATTCATCCTTGTCACTCACCTCCTCACTCCCATCTTCCTATAACCCAATCTCCACAGGGTAGTCAGAGTGATATTTGAAAAGTGTGAATCAATTTTAATATATCCCCTACTTAAGATTTTCCAGTGACTTCCCATTCTACTTAGAAAAGAATACAAAGGTTTGTCCATGGCCCCCAAAGCTACAGAATCTGGGTTCTGTGGCTTCTTCCCCAAGCAGGCACCATATTTTCTGTTCTACAGGTCAGCTAATGGGTACCTCTTTCTGTTTCTCCTTTCTGCCCAGGGTCTTTGTACTTGCTCTGTCAAGAGGGCTCTCCCTCTGGAACCTCCTAAAGCTGGCTCCTTCCTTGCTAAGATGTGATCTCACAAAGGTCTTCTCTAGGCACCTGTTTAATTAGCCCTCCAGCACTCATTATGCTCAGTCATTCCCTCACCTTGCTTTATTTTCTTCACAACATAAACAGTCATCTGCAACTCTCAATTATTTATCTGTTTGTTGACAGACAATCTCTGGCCAGACTGGCAGCTCCAAGATACACGGACCTGTTCTCTTTGTTCCTGGGTGTGTCCTTTGACCCAACCCCATGCCTGGCACATAAAATTACTGCTCAACAATGGTTTCCTGCGTACAAATGAATGCAGACCTCAAGGTGAGGTGGCTTAAGAAGACTGACCACTTGTAAGCAAGCACTTGGATCAGACTTTACTGTTTAGACTGATGAGCAGTGTATCCTGGTGAAAGCAGGGGTGTCACCCAGAGACAGTGCGATTCCCCCCATCATCTTTTCCACTCTCTATTCCCTTCTACTTCCCTTTTGATTCCCATTTTCTGTTTTCTCATTCCTTCTCAATCAAATCTGCTTTCTCATCTTTTTTTTTTTTTTTTTTTTTTGGTATAACATTGGTCACGTAGAGTAACATACGCCATAGATTAACAAAAGCTTTATTTACAGTTGAAAAAGTTACAAGATCTTAATCTGCATTCTTATCCATGGAGTTCTTGTCATTGTCAAAAGTTGGAGGTACTTCTGTTTGGCTGTTCATGAAGCTACTCCACTTACAAGTTGAAAAAAAATCTAGTAAAGTGATACAACATATTCAGATCATTCCTTTGGCAAAATAGCTTTTAAACCATGTAAAATGAGAGGGTCAGAAGAAAATAAATTCAGATACCCAATTTTCTTTGGCGCCTGAATTCATGTTTGTCTGCAATATCATGGACTTCACAACTGCCTTTTCATAGCACCAAACTTGTAATTAAATGAACACCATTGCTACCATTCTCTGATAAATAAAATGAGCATTATTACATAAGTGAGAAACACCAATGTCTGAATAGCATCCCAGAGGTTTTGTTAGTAAGTCATCACTGGCTTGTCATGGCATTATAAACACCATGTGCTATCTGAGAATAGGAACAGCCTTTAGGTAGTCAACTCCCAAGTGCAGCTTGGATAGTCTTTCAGATGGTTTCCCCCTCATCCTAATATAATACATGGCAATAGTTAAATGAGTTAGAGAATGAGAGTTCATATTGTTTTGTGACACACACCAACTTCAGATTAGTTGGAAAGACAAAGCTAGTTCAAATTTACTAGAGAATTCACGTTAAAAATTTACTAGATAATAAACTTCCTGAAGGCAGAGAACTGCTACTGTTTGTTCTCCTTAGTCTTTAGTTGTGTAATTTGAGCAAGGTACTGAGGCGCCAAGTGCCTCAGTTTCCTCATCTGTCAAATGGCCATAAATCTGGTACTTAATACTTTAGAGGCCTCTTTGTGAGGGCTAAAGGCTTGGCAAACATTCAACCAAGAGCCTAGCAGGTAGTAAACACCTAACAGATGTTATCTGTTGTAGTTACACTTAAAAGAACTAGGTAATTATTGCCTGATGAGGATGAAATGCAATTTGCTGCCTTTCAGCAACTCAAAATGCTCCCCAAGTACTTCCAAGAGTAGATGGCTTGGCTTCCTTCAAAGAATGGATGACTCACTTTCGTAATGCACAGGACCATTTTTGTGCAACAATTATGGTGCTAAAGTCCTTTAAAAAGTTGATTTCTTAATTAACTCTAACACTCCCCTTGCACTTTGTCCTCTGAATTTTTTAGTATTTTCTTCCATAAGTAGTGTATCGTGATAGTTTAGTCCAATCATGCATTTCACCCACATTTTAAATCAGTGGCATCAAAAAAAAAAAAAAAAAGGAAGTCATGCTTAATTTTAAATCAATAGAGCAACACAAAGAAGGTTGCTACATTTCTTTGGAGATGGAATCTTGATATATGTTCATTGCCAGTTGATTTTCTCTCTTAACTACCTCCTTTCACCTTAAATTCCTTTGTCAAACATCATTTCCAACTTGGAACAGACTTTGCATTCATTGCAGGTAAGTGCGATTTCCACTTTGTTTTTCTTTTTCTTTCTTTTTATCTTAGTTCTTTTTATTGAGGTGATTCTGGCTTACAGCACTTTACGTGATCTGGGATATATGTTCACAGTTCTTCAGAAGTTTGTTAACCATACCACACCCATCACCAAAGCACCAATTCCACATTGTTTTGCATCAAATTTATTTAGGAAGTTCCTGTGGTTTTGTTTTAAAGCTTAGCCAGGTATTTCATTATTTTGGTGGCTTGGCTTCAGAATGATGATGGCAACAGTGTGAGAATTCAATAAAGTGCCGAGGGAGTCTATTAGCCAGGACATCCCTGGGCTGCCTCAGACATTTGTGGGGCCTGGAAAATGGAGATCCAACAGAAGCCCACATTCCTTATACTAGGACACCTCTCCCACCCCTCTAAGTTGAAGCCAGGTAACTTCTTCCCTTTATGTTCCCCAATCTCATTGCCTTTTAAGTTCCTCAGAGGAATGTGGAAAACCCAGCTCAAATATAGACTTTTTGGCCTCCTTGGAACTCTATACCAGAATATGGGGGCCTAGGGAAATGGTCACTGATGCTTAACCTGCACCCTAACCCTCTCACTTCCCACCAGGTTCTAGCACATGACAACTCCCACATATAGCCAAATGGACATCTCAGTCCTGTTGGACCTCCACCCTTGCAAGTAACTTGGCTATCCCATGGACTGAAAACATGGTCTACCAGGAAACAAAGAGGCCCAAGGAGGAGGTCCTTGTTACCTGAAGAACATTCTGGAAGGGAGGATGTGGGCTCATCCTTTGAAAGTGCTGTGCCAGGACCAGGATCTTCATGCCTAGATCCAAAGACAACACTTATGAGGCATTATCATTCTTCTCATTGGAGATGAATCCCTGCCCCAAGCTGGATATTGGAGAAAGGAGTTCATTCAAACAGAAGAGTGTGTTATTTTGAGCACTGTGGTTTATTCCATACATTATGAAAACCTTTGATGAGTTTAAGGAAGGGAAAGATCTTAGAATACAGTGTGGCTACAAGAGCCTCCCTGGAGGTTAGGGAACATCCATATGTGACATATTTTCTGAGAATTTAGGATGGCTTTTTCATATCACATGATTGTCAAACCTATGGCACATTTTTTTGGATATTTTCTTCTTTCAGTTTCTTGTCTTCAAAGTCGCTCTGACAAGACTATTTTCTGCCCATGTCTTTTTAGTGAATGGCCCTCAAAATGAAGACAAGCTCCTTGATTTTTTTTTTTTTTTTTTTTTTTGAGACTAGGTCTCACTATTTTTTGCCCATGGAACCGCAGGCTCACATTGCCCAGGACACCACAGACTCAAACAATCCCCAGCCTCAGCTTCCCAGGTAGCTGGGATTACAGCCCAGTACCACCACACCCAGCTATTTTTTGGAACTAGGTCTCACTATGTTGCTCCTGGTGGAACTTGAACAGCGATCCCTAGTCCCAGCAGCTCTCCTTAGGTTGACTCTCCCAGGCCCAGCACAAGCTCCTCGATTAAAGACCACACTCTCACACTCCCTCGCTTCAGCTGTGGGTGTGTGAATGGGTTCTAGAATGTTTAGATGAGCTCTCCCACAAACAAGTGTTGAAATGGTTTCAGACACAAAGCATTTGTCTGCCAATATGTCTTTCCCATTCCCCAATAATTTGAGGATAACAGAGGACTTAATTGCTAACCATTATTTCCTTTCAAATCCATGATTGAATTATCATTGAATGCCATTTTTGACTGTTTTAAACTAGCTATAATTTTGGTTACTTTCATAATTAAAGCTTGAATAATTTCCCCAATAACCTACTAGTTTTTTTTTTCATTTACCATTGTTTCTTTCATAGCAGTTCTAGCTCCGGATTCAATTCCTTTCTTTTTAACATGTATTCTTAGAGTTCTTTCAGTGATGCTCTCTGAATGGCAAATTTGTTCAGTCTTTCTCTTGTTAAATAAACCTATTTTACTATTTAAAAAATTCTCTGAAATAGGCTGCTTTGGATTGTGTCTGTGTAGCAGGTTCTTTCTTCCCAGCTTCCAAGCTTGACCTAGAAGTGTCCCTGCAGCTATTTGTTTGGTGTTATGACAAGTAACAAATCAGAGTGGAAACATCTTTGCTTTCTCTGTCTCTGTCTCTAAAGAAGCCCTCTGGATTGTGCTAGTGGAGACTGTGGAGACAGACCACAAGGTTGCCTAGCTACCCTGGAGGAACTTGTTTCCCCAGGCCAACACTTACCCTTTGTAATATTTAAGCTTCTCTTTGCAGAGTTTATTCTTAGTTTGGGGCAGGGGAGGACAAATGGCTTATGCAGTTGCAGAATTAAAGCAGAGGAGGTGGGGACACAGATTTCTTGGGTCTTCAGTGGAAACATTGAAATTCACTCTCCTGGATTTTGGTCAATTTGCATTTTAATTTGACTTGATCCCTGAGCCTCTCTTCTGTCCTTCATTGCACATGATTTATCAAAAGCCTGATCTTCTAGCCGCCCAATCCCAGGTGGGATTCTTTGAGGGATTCATTAAGGTGGGATTAATTGGGGGGATTCTTTCTTGTTAGCCCCCCTCAGGTTCACTTCCCTCATCTTTAAATTGGCACTAACGCAGACACCTATCAGGAAGAAGGGGAAAATTAAAGAAGTAGAGATAGCAGGCCTGGCACTTAGGGGGTCCAAATAAATTTTGAAGAGTTGAGTTTGGAGGCTACAGGGAAGATCTGGGTGTTTGCCTCTTCTTGTGCCTTTGGGGGTCCTGGGCCCTTCTAACCTGTGGGGTCTCTCCACAGCCCATTGCTATCATAGAACAAACTCTATTGCTTGTTCTCTATTATCGCTATTAGCAACTAAAGATGAATTCCAGCTACTTTAGCATCTCAAAAGGAGAAAGAAATGCATTATGTCTTTCCTAAAACCCCATTAAATATTGGAAAGGACATTACCAGATTTAACTTCAAAATATAATTTTTAGGTGATGAAGGTTCTAGATGTATCTCAAGTTCAGTTATGACCTTCCCCACATTCTCCACCTCATAGAAAAACCATCTGTCCTCACAGAGTCACAAGAACACTCATTTTCTTTGAACTCTTTTGAATGGTTTCTCTCTTGATCTGACTCCATGTAATTGGACGACCAGTGTCTCGGGGACATGAAGTCAGAGGAAATTCTGAGCAAGGTCCTGTATTTGGCGCTGTATTTTTCACTTCTCTGTCAAAGTGCAAAAATCACAGGGCTGTCTGGCCTTGTTATCCCTTCTGCTTCTGAAGCCTTCCCGGCGCCACACACAGCCTTCCACCTTATTAATGTTCTGGGATGCTCCCTTCCTGGTGCTGTACCTCCATCCCAGGGGGTTACTAGAGGGCAGACACCAGCAAGGAAAGTGTTGTTGACTCACTCTCACAAATATCATCCCTTGTATTATCAGAGCAATTATAAAATACTGCTGTTAAAAGTGCAATAAAATATCAACTGAAGTCTCTCAGGATAATTTATCTGCCAACCTTTTATTTTTATGATAGAAGGCTGAGTTCTGAGGGGAAATAAAGCCCAGAGAAGTGCGCTAGCTTCAAGTTCTTCTCACAAATAAAGAGATTTGGGCATTTCTAATTTTTTCTTAAGTTCTTCTAATTCCATGAGTTGTATAAAAAATTCACAGACTTGCTATTGAAGGCCTGGAGGTTGGGCTCAAGAGTCTCAGAGTTAGATGCGGCAGTGGTAAGGGTGGTTTAGGCTTGAGCAGAACTCCTTCACTGAAGAAAAGGAGATGAAGAGGTTACAGAATGCAGGCATTATAAGCATGGCTGGAAATAAAAAATTTTCATTTCTTACAGAATTTATCCAACACTGCATAACTGTTCACAGCCTCCTAAAAGTCCAGGTTGCCACTGATGAAGAGCTTACCTGCTGAAAGAATCAGGCTCAACATTCCAGAAAGGTCAGAAGAGAAAAAAAAGGCAGATATAAAAAAGTTGAATTGACTGAAGCAGGGGAAAAAGTGCTCCCGGAGAGATCTGAAGGTACACCAACCAGATACCTTGCTCAGAATAAAGGGTGGTGGGGCCAGCTGATTCCAAGCTTCTTATCTTCACACTAAAAGCTGAGACTGCTATTTCTCCAAGTACAGCCTATTCACCATGCCTTTGACTCTCTTGGGATATTTGTTGAAAGTGTTAATTCCTGCGCCCCATCCTCTTCTTCCTGAATTAGAATATTTAAGAGAAGATAAAATGTGCATTTTTTTTTTGACACTAGGTCTCACTATTTTTTGCCAGTGGAAATGCAGGCTCCCAGGGACTCAAGTAATCCCCAGCCTCAGCTTCCCAGGTAGCTGGGATTACAGCGCTCACCACCATGCCCAACTATTTTTTTGGCACTAGGTCTCAGTGTGTTGCCCCAAGTGGGACGAGGAGGACTTGAACGGCGATCCCTAGTCCCAGCCGCTTCCTAGGCTGAAGCTCACAGGCATGAGCCACCGTGCCCGGTTCAAAATGTGCATTTTATACAAACTGCCCAAGGACACGGTATTCCAGCTCCGTTACAGACAATAAACACTGGCCAGGCCCCTGCCATTACACAATGAAACATCCTCTGTGTTGTGTAACATGTGTCAAAGAAGGTGGTTTTGTGCCCTTAGGTGTATACTCCCAACTGTCCATAGTTCCTCTGAGGCTCTGAGGTTCTGTCTCCTCTGACAGCCATAGGGAGCTCCCAGCTTCACCTGTTTCTCTTCTCACAGGCAGAAAACCAAACTGGAATTGGGCAAATGGTTCCTTGCCCAGGTGTGGGAGGAAGGTCAAGTCAGAAGCAGTGGGGGAGTGTCAGTCCCTTCGTGAATCTCAGGAGCTCAGGAGAAGCCACCAAGCCAGGGCACCACCCTATGTCAGAGGACGTGAGGGAACAGCCCCAGTCCTACCCAGCAGGTCTGGGCCTTATCTGAGAAGGTGTCTAGTCCCACAACTCTACATTTCTGTCCCTCTCCCACCCCCAAACATCCGCCCCAGCATCTGCACAAGAACCCCAATTGAGGACACAGCAGGCTGGTTAACTATTAAACCAAGAATCCTGACCTCAGGCCTGGCGCTGACTTCTGATCAAGTGCTTCCTCGCTTGCCTTTCCGCAATCCCTCTTCGTAGCTTCCCCCAGCGCCCTCCTTCCTCCCCGTCCCCATTCTTTTTTTTTTTTTTTTTTTTTTTTTTAGACTAGGTGTCGCTATTTTTGCCTGTGGAACCGCAGGCTCTCGTTGCCCGGGGTACCACGGACTCAAGCCATCCCCAGCCTCAGCTTCCCAGGTAGCTGGGATTACAGGCGTGTGCCACCATGCCCAGCTGTTTTTTTTTTTTTTTTGGAACCAGGTCTCACTACGGGCCCCAGGCGGGACTCGAACCGCGATCCCTGGCCCCGGCCGCTCCCTGGAGTCTCCTCTGTGACCTGAAAATCACCAAGGAAAAAACTGCAAGTCCTCCGTAGGAATGCACCGGGAGAGACCGAGACCGAAGCGGCCAGCGCCAGGATCCTGGGGTCTCTGACGCGCCCCTTGCGGTCACTCAGCGGCCTTCCCCACCCGCTCGCCCACCGAGAGGGCAAAGTGCGGCGCCTGCGCCACCCAGTGGGAACAGCGGAAACTGCACGCTTTTGTCACGCAGCTCGGGCCCTGGCCCAGGGAGGATTGAAAACAATGCATGGCCCCTAGTAACAGCTCACCTAGGTTGCTATCAGTCCTCTGCCAGAAGCGAATCCACATTTAGCGAAAGAAGGAGCCAGAATGGTAGCAATATCAACAGTGCTGACAAAAACAGTAGCGTCTAATATTTCAGGGCCTCTGTTAATTGCCCCAGTGTCCATGTTCCAGGGGGTTGGGGGTGGGGAGGGAGTACCGAGTGGTACCCAACTGGCTTACAGCCTGTGGCAGAATACAGAGGTCTGCAGCACTATTACCAGTTAGGTGTCTTGAAATCCTGGGTTAAACGTTACCTGCAAGCCTTCGTTTTCTTCACTGAGCTGCCCTTATCCGTCATACTCCACTCCCTGAATATTCACACAAGGGGCCCACAAAACAGCACCCCTCCCCCAGCCTGGGTAGCTTTCCTATGGTCTCTGCCCTTATCTCCTTTGAAAGTGAAAGCACATTTTCTTTTGGTGACTTCTCCTACCTGTGCAAGCAGAGAAAGCTTGGAGAAGGGAAGGGAGGCTTGGGAGGAGTGTGGTTTGCATTTCTCTTACCCTGCAAGAGGAGGAAGCTTCCAGCTGGCTGGTAATAGAACACTTCCAGGTGTGGAAGGAAGGTCAAGTCAGAAGTCAGTGTCAGTTCCTTCAAGAATCTCAGGAGATCAGGAGAAGAGGCCAAACAAGAGCACCCAGGTGTGAGAGGAAGTGAGGGAGAGGCCCCATTTGAGAGAAGTGGGACTGGACACCTTGTCAGGTAAGGCTCAGGCCTGCTGAGTAGGGGGCTTGTCCTGCAGACCATTAGCCCTGGGCACTACCATCTGACCAAAGAGAGAGCGGGAAGGTGACCAACAGAGCAGAATCCCTAAGGGCCACCTGATCAGCATCCCCCTCCTTCCTGAAAATTGAGCATCCCTCCCTGCTGGGGCTTAGAGCCTCACTGGGCCTCATCTGCAGAAAAACAGAAAAACAGGTCATTGTGAAGAAGTGTGTGTGTGTGTGTGTGTGTGTGTGAATACTTCCCCACCCCAGATATCCCCGCAGCTTCTCCAGCAAATCTCACCTCCTCAGAGGAATTTCTCCTCACCGCCTAGACAAATAGTCTTTGACACACCTCTTCTACTCAGGCTTTATTGCAGACAGAGGGGACGACAGGGTAAAGAAGGGGCCAAGTGACATTTGGAGCAAGGGAGGAGGGATAGGACTTGAGATGAGAGAGGTGAGCACGTCAGGGCAGGTAGCATCTTGTCAGAGTATGGCTTAGATTCTGAGTCTGAAGAGAGGTATGTGATTGGTTGGCATTATCAGCAAGGTCACTCTGGCTCCTTTCCTGAGCACTGGCATGGGCAAGTTGGGCATGATAGAAATAGGAACACTGGTTAGGTGGCCATTGGCAGTACCGAATGTGGTTTGAATAGATAGCAACAGAGAGGTGAGAGCAGGTCAGATTTGAGACAGTGTCAAATGGTGGAATGCATAGGAATTGCTGGTGGATTTGAATGTAATGTTCAAAGAAAAGGGAGAAATAAAGAACTGACTGTAGATTTTTGTTCTGAGCAACTAGAATAATACAAATAACATTTGCTAATATTCGTGGCTGGCCCACTAGTCTTTATTATTTATTTATTTATTTATTTATTTGTTTGTTTGTTTGTTTATTTATTTAAGGTCTTGCTATTTTTGCCCATGGAACCACAGGCTCACGTTGCCAGGAGTACCACGGTTGCTAACATTCGTGGCTGGCCCAATAGTCTTTATTATTTATTTATTTATTTATTTATTTATTTATTTGTTTGTTTGTTTGTTTGTTTGTTTGTTTGTTTGTTTGTTTGTTTATACAAGGTCTTGCTATTTTTGCCAATGGAACCACAGGCTCACGTTGCCGGGAGTACCACGGACTCAAGCAATCCCCAACCTCAGCTTCCCAGGTAGCTGGGATTACAGGCACACACCACCACGTCCAGCTATTTTTTGGGACCAGGTCTCGCTGTGTTGCCCCGAGCAGGACTCGAACTGGAATCCCTAGCCCAGGCCACTTCATAGGCTTAAGCTTACAGTCATGAGCCACCGTGCCCGGCTCCAATAGTCTTTATACTCTTGAAATGCTTTAAAGTGCCTTGCATTTCACAATATTCCTATAAACGAGCTACTATTAATGTTATTTGACAGAAGAGAACCTTAAGGCGGTAAGTTTAATTCCTGTAGTCACACAGTAGTAAGTGGAAAAGCTGGGATTTACCCAGTATTTAACCGCTGCACAGTTTTCCCCTTTATAAACCAGAAAAGCCTTTAACTCTGGATGCAGATCAAGTAAGAATGGAACTAAGAGGAAGACCTTGAGTTAAGATCGCTGGATTCTGGATGTGTTCACTGAGACGCCTATTACACGCTGGAGTTGGGTGCATGACTCAAGCGTTCAGGGAGGGAGGCTTTGGGGCTGGGAAACAAAAGGCAGAGGTTGCAGAGGTTGGAGGGTGGGATTCAATGCCAGACTTGAAAAGGTGGGGATGGAAATTGACCTTTCAGATTATCCCATCTGCTTGATGGGGTGTCAGTCAAGTTTTGAGGAAATTTTGTTCCCAAGGGTTTTGTCCCCATTTTCATCTGCATAGCTCATGAAAGCTCTGATCCTCCAGGAAATTACATGTGTACAATGCCTCCAATTTCAGGGTGTTCTTGGACTCTCAGGAGACAGCAGGGCCCATTGAGTGTTATTTTTGAGCCCCCCTCTCCCCTCAGCAATAACAAATGTCACCACACACCATGGGGTTCTGCCGGGATGGCTGGGGAGGTTTCCACAGAATATTCCACCCTCTCTTGGGCTGTTTGCTTGCAGTAGGAAATAGAGGAGGTGGAAATGGTGAGAGGAGGTGTGAACTCCTAACTATACAGTGTTGCAAACGGCTGCTACCTCCACAAATAAATAACTATGAAAAGAAAATTTTAAAAGGAAAACTCTCTGGAGGCTGAGAACTGAGTCATTCTTCGAATGTGTCTGTGGAGCAGAGTTCCTCAGCCTCCCACCTTTCCCAGGGCTGCCTTTGTAAATGTTTGTTTTGGACGTGGCCTTGGCTGAATGGGAGGATGAATCCACAAAAACCTTTTGCTCTTTTATTCGTCTGTAGGTGGTGAAATTAATCGAATATTTTCTAAACGTAAAGGAGACTGGCTCACTCCACTGTTCCTGCCAACAGAGTTGATTCTGTGGTATGTCCTGGACATTGTTGCTGTGTTTGTGTTGGCTGCCCAGCTTCCACAGCCCTTCCTCGTTGGGGGAATCCCCCTTTTGTGAGCCTTGGCAGCAGGCCAGGCCTTTCAGGCTTGCTGGGAGTTGAAGGCTCCAGCAGCTCCCACTTCTCCCCACCCCTAGGGAGCTCACAGCTGCCTGTGCTGGCCCAGGCACCAGGGACACTGACCTGTGAAAGAGAAGGTGCAAGGACGGAAGAGAACTTCTTTTTTGCTGTGAGAGCTCTGCCAGAGGACCATCTGCAGCGACTGCGCTCTGTGTTCAGGGGTAGCTGTACCAGGGGTGATCTCCTAAGCCCCTCAACTGGCTGCCAGCCTGTCTTGGGCCCCACCCCATTCCCGGGGGTTCTCTGGAGGTTTCCTGAGGATGTCTGCATGAGTCCTCCTATCCACTCAGCAAGTTCCTCCCCTGTATACACCAGCTGACCAGTGTCTGTGCCTGCCACCTCAAATGCTGCCTGCCGTGCTATGCCCTTGCACCTAGGTCTTGCCTGTGCCAGGTCCTCCATGCAGAGAAGGACTTCTCTCCCAGCAAAGCCTTTGCCAGCCAGGGTGACTGTGCAAGAGAAGGACCCAGTCGCAAAGGTTGTAACAACCCCCACTGTATCCTAGGGATCATCCTTTATCTTTTCCGGCTCTAAACAAAGCTGGGCAAGTCATCAAACTCCTTAGTCTTACCCTCCCTGGGAATTTTTCTGATTTCTCCAGACCAGCTGGAGATGGATGCGTGAGTCTTTAGTCCTGGGTTGAAAGCTGGGCCAAGGGAGAGACATCCCAGCTTTTCTGAAGGCTGTGGCTTCCTTTGCACTAGGCTGAGCAAACCATCCTTTCTGAGAGGAAGAAAAACTCCTGCCTCAGGCCTGTGCCCTCCTGCAGACAGTAATGCAGCTAAGGTGTCCTGTCAGTCTGCCTGAGGCTCCTTGCAGGCTCACTGGCCACTGCTCCTCCTCCTTAGGCATGGCAGCTCCTGCCACAGGAAGCACAGGCTCCCGGTCCTCAGGGTGCTACTAGCACACTGGTTGGTCAGCAGCTGAGTCCTAAGCCCCCACCTCCAACTCGGTTGTATCTGCCCATCATTAGCAGGTCTTTTTCCAGGACCCCTGGGTCTCCCGACAACACAGCTGGCATGGCTGGTATTCCCAGGTGCTGTGGGTCAGGGACAGTGAAGTTTTTAGTGTATCTCCCTGCCCACAAGAGTTCTGAACCTGTTTATTCCCGGCTTTCCCTGCTCCCTGTGCATGTGGCTGCCCTGCCCCATCCCTTCTCACCACCAAATTAATATCCAGTCTGTCCTCCAGACCTGGTTCAGGTCCCACCTCTTCCAGGAAACTGTCCTGATTCCACAGGGATCATCCTCACTTCCAGGCCACTCTGCCTCCTCTGGATCCTACTTTATGAACTAGATCCTCATGCAGACCCTGGAACATCTCAGCCAGGCTGGAACCACCCAGCTGGTTAATTGGTTATGGGTTCCTGCCTTATTGTAACCTGGCATCAGGTAAGTGATGCCAGGAGCTCTAGATCCAAGACCAGAGAGGGGTATGTCCCAGGAATGTCAGACACACCTGGTGGGGTCACCAGAGAAGGAAAGTTCTTAAAAGAGGTTGAAACTGAGAGACCGGGTGCAGGGACTTGGAGCACTGCAGAGCTCTGCAGTCAGCAGAACAGGTGCGCTCGGGTGGGGCTGAGACAAAGGGAAGGTCAAGGGTGGGGTACTGGGGCTGAGACAAAGGGAAGGTCAAGGGTGGGGTCAAACCCAGAGCAGAAAGTCAACTTAGTCACAAGTGTGCAGTGGGTGGGGGCTCTGGGCTGAGTGTGACGCATTTCTGCTGAGAGGCAAGGAGGCCAGTCAGCTCCCACACCAGCTAAGGACAGGGCCACCCCTCTTCCACTGAGCCCGGAAGTGGCAGTGAGGGGGCCTTGCTCTGTGCCACAGCTGACACCTAGGAATGGAATTTTGGACACTTGAATCACATTTTCTCATAGCTTGTCATGATCCCCCAGAATCTGCCTCTCCCTGCCTCTACCATCCCCAGAGGTCAAAGATCATGATTCCTGACATGCTGGCTTCAAATCTCTTTGTTCCTTGTCAGCTAGCCAGTCTGAAGTGCTACTGTGGCTCTGATAAAAGTCACTATTCAGCTCTAGACCCAGATTCAGAGGGGAGGGTTTCGTTGCCATGGAAATGGAATCTGGGCTGGGCCATGTCCTTTTGCCACTGGGTATTTCTGGGGGTTGACTCACAGCGCGGCTGAGAGCAGGAGGCCAACTCCTGTACCCCTGTACCTACAACAGCCTGTTCACCCCAGCCTTATCCAAAGCAGGCCTTCTTTGGTCCAGCTGTTTACTTTTAGGACATGATATGATAATTGCTGTTAACACCTCTCCGGAGCCCACAGGAACCCAAAGGAGCTGGCCTGCTCAGATCTCAGTCACACCCCAGAGGCCCAGAGAGGAGTGACTCAGGTTGGACATATTGGCTCTAAATGACCTCATGTGACTCACAGCAAACAATGAAGTTGACACCGAGAGTATCACCTATCAACTCCCTTTGTCAGGTACCGGTCAGTGGCTACCACCTTTTCCCGGCAAGTCTTTTTACATGTGGACAGGCCGGTTCAATCACACCCTTGCGTGCCCTAATACCAGGACGCCCAGCTCTGGCTGCGAGTCCGCAGCCTCTGTCAGCAGTGCCAGCAGTGCTGACACCCCAGGTCTCAGAAAGAAATGCCAAAAATGGTTGACTATGGGCCCAGGAGTCCTAATGTTTCCAGAGCTCCCCAAAGGATTTGAAGGTGCAGAGTTGAGTTCCAGGTATTTAGGGGAAGGATGCTAAACAGACACCTATTTCAGTTGGGAACATCTGCAGCCCAGTTCATGTCTTCAGTGGCTGTGACATCAGCTATGTTCATTTCTGAGCTGAAATCTTCCATCGTGGTTTGTATATTCAACTCTTCCCCCTTGAGTTTAGTACCTTAAATTTTTACTTCATTCTCAGGACTGTGAGTTGAGATTTTCATCTTATAAAGGGCCACAGAGGTGGTGTATCAGCTACACAGCAAATCTGCAAGCTTATGGAGAGGAGATGATATGCAAAGTCCAACAATGAATGCCTGCCCACATGGAGAAACTTCTTTACTGAAGATGGCTGCAGGAAAGGACCCCTAAAAGCCAGAGGACAGAGCTGGGGTGAAGAGGCAGTAGATTGGCAAGGAGAATGGACTGGAAAGGGCAGCCAAGACATTGATAGACTTCAAATGAGCATGAACTGGCTGCACAACGCAAAGCCAAGGCTGCAAACCTACAAGTACGGCATGCCATGTCCCATTCCCATGAACACAGTCCCATACCCAGCAAAAGGACACTGCCATAGAAAATGAAGAGACCAATGGACTCAACATAAATCAACAAGCAACAAGGAGAGGAGTCTGAGTGACTGGAGGCGGTATGGGGGGGGAGGCGAGAGGAAGGCATTCTAGCAACCATTTACCTATATAAGAAATTAAAAGGATGACTGTGCTTAAAAAAAGAAAGAAATTATTTAAATATTTTTTAAATTAAAATAAAATAAAATAAATAATTTTTTAAATTAAAAAAAAAAAAAACTCTGAAGGCAAAGTGTCAGGTTGCCCTACACTCCCAAAATCTAGGTTTGGGATAGTAGACTGTGGATGAAACTAGAGAGACCATCTACTGTCCTTTACCTAAACTGTTTCGTTAGTGTTTATTTCTCTTGGCTCAACATTTGCTCTCTCTTTTTGTTTTAGATTTTCAGATTTTAGAGAGTTTTGAACATACACAAAAATAGATGAATAGTAGAACAACCAACCCCTCCCACCCCATCAATGACCAAATTGCCCCATCCCCTCACATCTATCAGTTAAACCTTCTATTATTTTGAAATAAATCTCAGATATCCAAGTATTTCATATGTAAATGCTTCAGTAAACACTCAAAATGAAATTTTTTTGTATTATAATCAGCTACTACTTATCAATACAAAGTCACAGTTCCTAGGTGTTCAGATTTTCCAGTTGTCTAAAAATAGTCTTAAATTGATTAAAATGGAATAGTTTGCATCAGGGCCAAATGAGATTCACATGTTGAAATTGCTGCTATAACTTTAAAGTGTTTTCAAGTTATATGTTTTAAAGTGTATAGGTTTTAAAGTTTATATGTTTTAAAGTGTATAGGTTACTCCTCCTTTTTTCCTTTCCTCTCAATTAGTTTGTTGAAAAGGTGGATTACTGCACCCCATAGATTGTTCACAATCTATATTTGTTTTCAGTGTTACTATGAATTCAAGGACTCAAGCACATTGGATGTATTTCCATTTGCTGCAACTACTATTCTTATTGATGTTGGCCAGTAAGGGGTCCCCTATCGGTCGGTGGGTGTCACTTCCACTTGACTCCTGAGTCCTTTAGGCATGACCCCCAAGAAGAGTCCTGTACATTTTCCAGCTCATTTTCTGTGTAGACTTAGTCAATTCTCCAAAGATCCCTGATTCCTTTCTGAGAGAATGATATTTAGGAACTGTTCTCTTACCTGACCAAAGTGACCCCAGATTTTCGTCTCATCTAGGTTTGAAGTCAGAATCAGCTTTGCTCTCAGCTCTGAGGCCACTCCACTTGCTTAAAGGACATGGGTGATCACCTATCAACAAGTATTAATGATAAAAACTAGGTGAAGCTAGACAAAGGTGATGGTGAACAACTCAGAATCTTCTTTTGCAGGCAGTAGGGGGGTGAGGAATCACCAGGGAAGCTTTCAAACTCTAATGTATATATGAATCACCTGTGGATCTTGTTAAAATACAGCCTGTGACTCAGCAAGCCTGGGGGCACGAGATAACACACCTCTAACAAGCTCCCAAATGAAGCGGTGATGCTGAACCACAGGTCAGACTCTTACTGGTGATGATCAATAAGTGGCCAGACTCTTATCAGTGATGGTCAGAGAACCCCAGGCCGGGCACGGTGGCTTGTGCCTTTAAGCTTCAGCCTATGAAGCGGCTGGGGCTAGGGATCATGGTTCGAGTCCTGCCTGGGACCCGTAGCGAGACCTAGTTCCAAAAAAATAGCTGGGAGTGGTGGCACACGCCTGTCATCCCAGCTACCTGGGAAGCTGAGGCTGGGGATTGCTTGAGTCTGTGGTACCCCGGGCAATGAGAGCCTGCGGTTCCACGGGCAAAAATAGCGAGACCTAGTCTCAAAAAAGAAGAGAACCCTGACACTAAATGATGAAGGAGCTCTCCACTGGGCCAAGAGCCTTAATGGAAGAGGTGCATTTTTGCAGGAAGAGTGACTCAGATTTTTTTCTTGACTAAGGAGCCAAAGCAATAGAGTAGTAGCACCTTCATTTTTAGACTTTTTTAAAAAAATGTTAACATATATAGAACAAAGGGCACAAATCTTAAGTGTATAGCTTGATCAATTTCTGGGACATAAATTCACATGCCATAAAACTTACTCTTTTAAAAATATACAATTGTCTTAGTATATTCACAGACATGAACAGCCACTGTGTCACGTAATGCCAGAATATTTCCATCCCTCTTCAAAAGAAATCTCATCTCGCTGGGCTTAGTGGTGCATGCCTGTAGGTGGCAGTCTAGGAAGCCATGGCTGGGGCCAGGGATTGTGGTTTGAGTCCTGCTGGGGGCACGTAAGGAGACCTAGTCCCCAAAAAATAGCTGGGCATGGTGGCGTGCATTCGAAATCCCAGCTACCTGGGAAGCTGCAGGAAACTTCAGGTTAACTATCTGGAAACACTCCCATTTTTCCAAAGTAGTTGCACCATTGGTAGTGTGATTTATATGTTTTTACACATGGTACACATCCTATCACCCTGGTCAAGAAATAATATATTTTAAGCAATCTAAAACCTTTCACTAGGTCTCTTCCCTGTCATTCCCCTCCCTACCACCTACCTCCCTCCCCACTATCCACCCAAGGCAGCAGTTAGAGTTCGGTCACCACTGATGGCTGAGACTTCAAAAACCAGAACTGGGGGGGATGCTCTCTGTCATGAGGTCAGTATTAACAAAGACAACAAGTGAGGCAGAACCACCCAAGTTGTAAATCCTTTTGAGTGAGGAGGTGCCTTTAAGTTATCCCCAAGCCCTGGTGAGCACAGTTTTCCTCCCTCCTTGCCCCACTTCCTGTGCAGCCAGGGGGCCCTCTCAGGGGAATAACAGATGGGCTTCTCAACTGAGGTCCTCTGGGAGGCTGACGTGGAGAAGCTTTATGCACAAGGACCAAGATTCTTCCGGGTAAACAACAAAAATCCAACCCAGTTAATTTTCAAGTTTTAATTGGCTTTATTAAATAATTCATGAATCAGGTAGCAACCCTTCTAACAAGTGGGAAGGTGTTCCAAGAAGATGTACAAAAAGAGAATATTTCTAGGCAGAAAGAGGACAAGATAAGGGAAGAGGGAATTTCTTCAGACTTAGGTAACCTGCTTATGGTGGATGGAAAAGGCCTCCTCCTGGCAGATGATTTCATCTCCCTTTGGGGAATGGGAAACATGACCTCACTAGTCCTGACCAGAATATTCCTTACTGACCCATTAGAGCTATATTCTTGGGGGAGGTTGAAACCACAGTTATCTTCTTGTTGGGCTTGTAACATATGTATCTCCATTTGGGGGCTGTCCTTTTTAACAATCCTAAGGGACAACTTCAGAATGAAGTGCCAAGTTAAGCCCACTTGGTGGTGGGGTAGTTGCAATGAGGAGTTGCCTTTGCAGCAGCTCAGTTACCACTGTCTTTCTCATCCATCTAACCTCCACTCACCTCCTGCCAACTGGTTCTTTTAGAAAGACTGTGTCCCCCAGACCTCAGCTGGCTACATAACCATGTGTGCAGGTCTGCCTGATGGTGGTGGACAGCACAACCTTCTTTTTTTTTTCTTTTTTCTTTACTTTTTATTGTTTGCAAGCACACACACATACACACATATGTATTACATCATTGTCTACCTGGATGTTCTCCCATCACCTTACATCACCTTATCACCCATGCACCATCTTAGTCTTTTGTCCCCTCCCCCTCCCCCACTTTCTCCCTCTTCCCTTTCTCTTTCTCTATGCTTTATTTTATTTTTTTTGGACTCGGTCTCCTTACTTTGCCCAGGGAGCCACAGGCTTACGTTGCCCGGGATACCACAGATTCAAGCAATCCCCAGCCTCAGCTTCCCAGGTGGCTGGGATAATAGGCGCGCACCACCACGCCCAGCTACTTTTTTTTGAGACTAGGCCTCGCTATGTTGCCCTGGGCGGGTTTCGAACCTGCAGACTCAAGTAATTCCTAGTCCTGGCTCCATAGGTTGCTCCACCGTGCCCAACCTCTCTATGCTTTAGTTCAGCACAACCTTTGTTCTGTGGTGCTGGGGAGCCAGACTGTGTGCCCTTGGGGAGTTGAGCCTGGAATTGTTACCAGAGGTCCCCCAGCCACAGAAAGTTCTCTCCTCTGCCTCAGTGGTTCTTCAGCCTATCCAATCCTGTGGTCCATCCTTTCCTCTTGGATTGACTGCTTCGCTCTGTCTCCCCCTAGTACACATGCTGAACTATACACATTAAGTCACTGTCAAACTGGGCATGGTGGCATGCATCTGTAATCCAAGTGCTGGGAGGCAAAGAGACCAGAGATCACTTGAGTTTGTGGGTTCGAGACTATCCTAGGCAACATAGTGAGACCTGGTCTTGAAAAAGCAGCTGGTGTAGTGGTGGGTGCCTGTAATCCCAGTACCTGGGAGGCTGAGGCTGGGGATCGCTTGAGTCCGTGGGATCTGGATTACCCTGGGCAACATAGCGAGACCTAGGCTCGCTATGCCACTTTTACACTCAAAACCCTGACCCAAATCCTCAACTGCCAACAGCCTTTCCATAGCAGCTTCTCACCCCTGGAAGTCACGCCTGCCAGCTCTTCTGAAACATCATGACAGCCCCCGGGCATGTGTTCAGGCCCTGTCTCCCAATCTCATCCCAGGCACAGACAGCCTGTTGTTGTCATTTCTCTCTGGGTTGCCATCTGGGAAATCATCAATTAGAGACAAATCTGACTATTTGTTAAAAGATGTCCCCAGGAGGACCAGTCTGTCCATCAGGGAACATTTGCTTAACAGACTGCTCTCTCACCAGCACCCAGCTGAAAGGGGCTGCCTGCAGGCCTGGGTTGTGAGTGGTGAGGGCCACAGAAGACTCAACGTGGCAATCACAATGGACAGGGCTGGCTGGGATACCCAGGTGAGTGCCCCCTTCAGTCATGAGGTTCTGGAGAGATGAGTCCCAAGTCAGGACCTGAAAAGAGATATGGGAGCATTCCAAACATAGGCTTTTTTTAAGGTTCAGTATTTTCTACATATACCAGGTAGGGGTTGAAACTCAACTTCTCTTCCTCTTTCCTGGACCCTCTTATTGTCACTCCTCCCCCTCTCTCTTTCTCTTTGCTTTCTTTCTCCTTCACATTATCCCTATACCTTTTCTCTGACCCTACAACAGAAAATAGCCTTGTTAGTTCTTTCCTTGCTAAGTTGAAGCATGGGCCGTCTTTGGTGGACCAGCCTCAGACACTAGCTACTGTCAAAGCACCAGAGCACAGGAAAGATGCCTGGTCAAGCTCTCTGCCTGACTCATGGCAAGTGCTCAATAAAGCTGCTTAAATAAATAAAGGGATGAAAGATGGTTACTTCATTGCATTATAAATACTGGATGGTAGGGTAGCCTTTCCAATGGATCCAGATCCAGCTGACCACTGATTTTTTGGTAGACGCAAAACGGAGATGTCAGTCATCCTGGCCCCTCCAACAAAATTCTGAAGATGAAGCCAGGGTAGATCCATGATCTAGACCCTCCCACCACCCAGTCTCATGGGATTTCCTTTGCTGCAGTTTTTCCTTCCAGAGCCCAGTGGGCAGGGACTGGTGGGGCTTTAGCGCCCTCTGCTGGTCTTTTTTTTCATACAGGGCTTTTCCTTGGGCTAATAAAGAAAGATTCCTTTTTAATGGGCTTGGGGAGTGAGGATTTCTGTTTTTACTCCAGGCCTATTCTCCATGAATGTCAAATCTGCACGTAGCTTCTGGTGAAAAGAAGAGAGTGTGTCAGCAGGGGAGTGCTCTCAGGCATTAATAATTTAATTTAAAGTAGGCTTTCTTTTTCGTTTTAACAGTGCCTCTGACCGGAACATCTAAGGGTCCAGCAGAAATAGCTTTTAGTCCAGGCTCAGTTCTACATCTCTGATTTCACATAAGAGGCACAGCTCTGATTTTTCCTAATTGAACTGAGCGCTGTTCTCCAAGAAGCAGCAACACTGTCCGCACAGAACCAGTTCCCACGTAACAGCTGAGCTTTCTCTAATTAAGGTGAAATTCTGGTTCCCCCAGAGGCAGCCGAAGAAGAGCCAGACTTTTCTCTCTGCGCCAGATCCTTTTTAGCAACCTCTGGGACTGCAATGGCACATCTGGACTTGCTCGGCCTAGCAGGCAGGAGAACCAGCAAAGGGCTGAACAGAAACCAAGGCCTAACTGGCCAGAGCTTGGGCAGCCCCAGTTTAGGCTGAAGCCCTCACATTTCCACCCATGAGGTCACACAGCCTCCAAACTCACCAGAGTGGCCCGGTGTCCTGTTAACATGCATGCCCCGCTCCTGTAGGTCTTGGGATATGCCTGAGACTCTGCATTGCCTTTTTTTTTTTTTTTTTTTTTTTTGAGACTGGGTCTCGCTATTTTTGCCCATGGAACCGCAGGCTCACGTTGCCCAGGGTACCACGGACTCAAGCAATCGCCAGCCTCAGCTTCTCAGGTAGCTGGGATTACAGGTGCGCGCCACCACGCCCAGCTGTTTTTGGAACTAGGTCTTGCTACGGGCCCCAGGAGGGACTCGAACTGCGATCCCTAGTCCCAGCCGCTTCATAGGCTAAAGATTACGGGCACGATCCACCGAGCCTGACGAGACTCTGCATTTGTAACCAGCACCCAGAGAAAGTGATGCTGCTGGCCCAGGAACCACAGTGCGAGAAGCAAGAATGGAGAGGAAACCCAAATGCTCGGGCTCATAGTCCAACGCTGCCACTTACTCTGTGCCTTTGAACAGATGACTCTCCCTCTCTCTGAACCCCATTCATCCTGTACAAGATAGGAAGACTGGCAAGCTGAGTCCCTCAGAGTGACAAACAGAATGACTTCAAAGGTTGTTGTAAGTATAAAATGAAAGTCTCGGCACAGAATCTGCCATGTCCGGTATATGATAAATATATTTCTCTTAACATGTTTTTACAGCAAGTGCTTTTCCATAGAAACAAAATCTCCTTTCTTAGGGAGCTCACAGTCTGGTATAGAGACAGCCAACACACAAATAAAATAAGCCGTTTGTCAGGTGGTGATTTCTTCTGGGGAGAAAAATAAGGCAGGGTTGGATGACAAGGAATGCTGAGGGTGAGAATGTTGTTATTTGTATAGAACAGCGAGGAACATGTCACTGAAGACGTAATTCTGAGGTGGGAAGGCTGGTCACCTGTCTAGCTGAGGAAATGGGGTGTTGGGGGTGGAGGAGAATAATGTAATGCAAAAGTCCTGAGGCACACGTGATGTGCAGGAAGAGGAGCCAGGAAATCAGTGTGACTGGAGCCCAGAAAGTTAGGAGGAGAGTAACATGGGGGTACAGGGCAGATTGTGTGAGGGCTTGCAAGTTCTGAGCTGTGTATTTTGCTCTGAGAGACAAGTTCTGAACACGTCATCCAATGAGCACTCTAAAAGGACAACTTTGGCTAGGTGAGAACAGACTATAAGGGACCGTTCACTTGCCCCCAGGCTGTTGTGATAGTTCAGGAGAGAGGTGGGTGGCCAAGCCCACGGTTTGAAGTGGTGGGAGAATGTATATAGAATTAGTATAATTGTGACTTTAAATATAAACTGTTTTACTTTTGTATCTGCTCATCCCTTTGAAAGTATTCAGTGGCCTCTGGATAAAAACAATTAGGCAAAGCTCACTGGTCACTCCCAGGAAACAGAGAGGTTTAAGGTGACCCCAGGGCAGCTCAGCTGACCTGGTCTCTATTTATAAGGATCCTCTCTGGGCCGTAGTCCTTTTCCTTTTAAAATAAAGTTTTTTTTCTTTTCAATAAAAAAAATTGTTTTTTATTATATATATAAAATAGATGTTCATGAGAAACATTAGAAATTACAGAAAATTGCAGAAGTATCTGTCATGATCCTACCATGCAGAGAAAACCTTAACTGTTAATCTTGTGTAGGTTCTTCTGGGTCTTATAGTTCAGCCACATGTTGCCTGTGCTCACATGTATGTATGTGTGCATGCACGCAAATTTTTCAAAAATGGGATTTTCATAGTTTCTCAACTTGTTTTTCATTTTATATCATTAATAGCACTTAAATAGAGTTTGCCATTAAACATATGCATTTATGTTAATATATATTAAATAAATACTTCAACAATATATCATTCTTAATGTCAACGGAACATTCCATTTGCTGGGTGAGCCCTCAATAGTTTAACAAAGTGGTGTCCGTTTACAATATTCCTGATTTTTAAATGTATATTATGAGTGACTCCCTGATGACTAGTAGCCTTGTAGTTAAATTCGCCATCCATCTGTCATTTTTTCCTATCTTTTAATGTAACTGATATGTACACTAAGTTGCCCCTCAGAAATATTTTGCTAGAGGGTTTGTCAAAACAAGGTAGGCAAGAGCACAAGGGAGCCGTGATGGATCAAGGTGATGTGGTGGTGGAAAAACTATGGGGAATACACTAAGAGAAGAAATCAAATACTTTCCAAAAGTTAACCATGATGTAAGAAAATACATTTAGTTTAAACAAGAGGAATATTATGCTCATTAGACCCATAGTGGAGTTTTCCTCTCCCCATAAACTCACCACTCATAAAAACCAAACTAAACCTTTCTTGGTCACCACTTTTAAAAGCTGATGTCAATATTGAACTGTCAGATGGGCAGAACCTTCTACCATCACTGTGTCAGCCTATCGCTTGCTGAGGGCACGCCCTCCACCTTTGGGGTCCTTTGCTGTGGGAACCCTGATCCGGCCTTCACACTCACTGTTCAGTCTCGGAGATTGAACTTGCTTTGGTGGTGGGTTTTTGCATTAATGTTGAGAGAAGTGCCAAGCACACACATCGGAGTATAAATCACTTCTGGAATACTGAGGTGTGTGCAGGGAGGCTCCCAGTCAGGGCGGCTCCCCCTTAAGAAGGTGGGTGGGAAGCCTATTGCCATGGAAATGGGTAGAATCAGATTGTTGGGTCTAGGAGAGATTGCCTGGCCTTCTGTCTGTGAAGTTGGATGGCCAAGTTCATCCTCTGTCACCGGGGGTCCCCTGGGACAAGGGACATGATAAGTGGGATGGGATGACACAACCTGGTTCTCCTCCTAGCCTGGGATCCACTACTGTTGAGAACTGAACACAGGTTACAAGAGAGGACAGATGAGAAAGATGGACACAACCATAGAGGCTGGGGCTGAATGAAAGTATGCATCATCCAGCAAATTTTAATGACTCCACATGTCCTTATAAAGGTTTCTGACAAAGGAAAAAAGTGGCTCAGGCAGGTACAATTCAGGATGCATTTCAAAGGAAGGCAAATGGTGAGAGGGTAATAAAATTGGTTAACATATTAATTCCTGAGAGGTAATTGGGGCAGGAGAATAGCTCACAGGTGGTCACTATCTCTGTTAAGAGATATTTCCATAGGTAAATATTTTTGGAGGGGCAGGCACCATGACATCTTCAGAGGATCCCACTGCTAGATTTTGTCTCTAGTTTGCCGGAGGCATAATAGGCAAGATGGCGTTTGCGTCACCTCAACTGCACGAGCCCGACTGGTCTGTGAAAGGCATTCCACACGCTACCTCATTACTACCAAATGATTCACCCTTATGTTGCTCTGCTGAGCACTTGGGTCAGGACTTGAGGCTGCTGCCCCACTATCTGTGACTGCACTAAGGAAAGCCAATTGCTGGAACTGGATACTGAGGATATAGACGTGAGGTACCCTGTTTGCTCTCTGGGACAACCAGTTCCAGGTCATTTGTATATTTCCCATTTGTTTGATTTCCTAGTACCTATCATTCCTCCTCTCCAAATGGCCACGGTCATTTGTTTTTTAAATTATTGTGGTCTCAGTCACTTCCGTGCAGATCTTGCTGGAGATAGACACCATGACAGGAGAGAGTCAAGATGTCAGGAAACTGGGATTGAGAACTGAAGGCCTTTTAGCAAAGGTAATTCTAACATCATCATTGTTGTATATTTAAAATTTTCACATCCCTCTATATACATTTTCATTTAACTCTCACAACACCCCTCTTCCCTAGGTGCTATCCTCATGTTCCAGATGAGTCTTAGAGGGTTGAAATGAGCTCACTGAAGTGCAGCCCCTACCCACTCCACCTCCCAGAGTCACAAGGTAAAGGGGCCTGGACCAGAGCTGTGGACCAGAACTGTAAACCTGGCTTCAGGTCCTGGGGTTGCTACAAATTGGCTGTGTGACAGAGGGCTGCTCACTGCCCCTCTCTGGGCTGCAGAATCTACATGGTTAATTGGAAAAATGGGATCAGAGAACTCAGATTTCCTTCTTAATTGTAGGGCCTCAGTCAAGGCTTATTCACTAGAAACAGAACCTCATTCTGTCTAAACAGGAAAGTGCTATGTGGTCCAGGGGTTCATACTAGGTCAACCCGACAGGGGGCCCACAGAGTCATGGAGCCCCCACTCTGGAGCTGAGTGGCATCAACATTTTTCAGTGATTCCATTTTATGTTTCTCTGTCTGCAAATTGGCCTTCATTTTTCTCTAGCCTAGTCTTTACTGTCTTTTTGGCCAGTGGCAGGAGAGTCTTTTCCAATTTGCCATTATGAATCCTCAATTCTGGAGACCAGCTGAGTCTCACCAAACTCCAAAATTCCAAAGAAAGCAAGCTGATGGGGTAAGGTGGGCAGATATCCAATTTGGTCTGATTGACTGAGTCTTATAGTCTAAAGAAGTGGGGGCCCAGTGTGGAAAGATGCTCCCAAGAGACTCTGTACACAGGACAGGAGTGGCATCTTTGGAAGAAGAGTCAAGGTTAAATATAATTCTATTTCAGATGGGATGTCACTGAGACCTAAAGCAGAAGCACAGCTCACCAGCACAGCTGGCCCCTGGGTGGTATCAGTGGGAATGACAGGTTGGTTGTCCCTGAAAACCCAATCTCAAGGGCAGACATGACATTTGCTCAACAGTCAGGCAGACCTATGCCCTCAACACATATGGTGGTACTTCTGTTGCCCCTGAGTTGGGGGACATGGAGCTGGGGCACGAGGTGACTAGGGGTGGGTCACAGGAAGGGGATAGCAGAAGTCACTGTCATCCATCTTTGGGGCTGAATTCGCACTGCAGAATCACTTGCACAGAGAAGAGTCAGCACTTCAGCTGCTCCCAGCAGCTGTGTCCTGATGACCTTGCTTTAATTCTTAACTCTGGGACTGCATAAGTTGAATAGATTGGGAACAATCTGGCCTCAAGAGGGAACCTCTGTCATGCCATGAACCAAGCTGAACACAGGGCAGTTGCATATATGTATTTCCAGATGTGATCTGGGATGGAAATCTGGAAAGTCCAAACAGTTTTCTTAGGAACTTTCTTAGCTCTAGAGGAACCCCTGAGGGAGGAGACCCTGCTGACACCTGTCCAGCACGTCCACGGTGCTGGGGCCTCAAATGCTGAGTTAGAAAGGGAGCGTTAGAGCTGGCCACAGTGACTCGTGCCTGTAAGCTTCAGCCTATGAAGCGGCCAGGGCTAGGGATTGCGGTTCGAGTGTCCTGCCTGGGGCCCGTAGCGAGACCTAGTTCCAAAAAATAGCTGGGCACAGTGGTGCGTGCCTGTAATCCCAGCTACCTGGGAAGCTGAGGCTGGGGATTGCTTGAGTCCATGGTACCCTGGGCAACGTGAGCCTACGGTTCCATGGGCAAAAATAGTGAGGCCTGGTGTCAAAAAAAAAAAGAAAAAGAAAGAAAAAAAGGAAGAGTTAGGAAGGGTCAACACATGGAGCTCTCAGCGGCACAAGTTCAGGGGACGGACACTTCCTGAGTACCTGCCCAGGCAGGACACTGACCACCATGCTGAAGATGGGAAGACAACATAAGCCTCCAGATATGGACATGCTGCACTGAACGGAAGATGCGTAAGGTTGGAACTAGTGCATAGGAAATAGGATAGGGACATTGTCCATGCCTGGACATTCGGGATAGGAAACTTTTTTTTTTTTTTTTGAAACTGGGTCTTGTGTTTTTGCCCATGGAACCGCAGGCTTTTGTTGCCCAGGGTACCACAGACTCAAGCAATCCCCAGCCTCAGCTTCCCAGGTAGCTGGGATTACAGGCATGCGCCACCACACCCAGCTATTTTTTGGAACTAGGTCTCACTACGGGCCCCAGGCGGGACTCGAACCACGATCCCTAGCCCCGGCCGCTTCATAGGCTCAAGCTTACAGGCACGAGCCACCGTGCCCGGCCGGGATAGGAAACTTCTCCGAATGTCCAGGCAGCCTCCTTACTGAGCCCTTGCAGCTGGGTAGTCCAGCAATGGGCAGTCCAGCAAGGCTGAGGGGGCTTCAGAGAGGTGAGGCAGGTCAGGGCACGTGAAAGGCAGATTTGGGAACCCGGAGTTTAGGCCTACAGGATGGGAGCGAAAAGGTCAGACGTCTAAGCTATGGTCAGAGATGTAAGATCCTGAGCATCAGGTTAGGATGGAAATCCACAAGTAATGAACGTCCTTGGAGGGGAGTTGAGAGCAATGGGATAAGCTGGGGTGGAGAGAAGTGCTCGGAGACCAGGCATCTGAAAGAGCATGCACAGTGGCTGGCAGGGGGAGAAGATGCTATGGGGATGGAGGGCAGTGGGGCAGCAGCCGTATGGTGAGCCCGGATTAAGGAAGCCTGTATGGGAAGTGGGGGATTCAGGAATGGACACTGTGGATGGTAGAAAGACTGCATGGAAATTGATAGCTCATTGGAGATGGCACAGAGAAAAAAAGTCAAACTTGAATGACTTGGTGGGAGCAATGTCAGAAATCAGGAAGGTTAGTCACATATCCACACCACCATCTCTGTCCTTATTCAACTCCTATCCTCTTTTCTGCAAGCGAAAGGTACTAAGAGTCATCAAAAACATTTCACAGAGGCGGTGACAGCAGGATAAAATAAAAAGAATATTCCATGTGAAATATATATAAATAAATATTTTTTTTAAAAAAGAATATTCCATGGCCTGCCTGTTACAGGGACTTAAGCTGTATTCTCAGAAATCCTTGAAATAACCAAAAGGACTATGGGAGAGGGCATGACCTGGATGCTCAGAGAAGGGGACTCTAAGCTCCCCAGCATTTAGATTTCCTGCTGGAGTATCTAGTACAGGCGCAAGGGAGAGGCAGATGGGCTGGAGGAGGCTCCAGTGGGGAGCAGCGTCCAGAGATCTATGCGTGCTCTAGTGTCAGGCGCAGAGCAAAGACATGCAGACTTACCAAAAAGCCAGGCAGGTGTGGCTGTGGGGGCGCTGCTTTGGCTGTCTTTGCTAAACACTGCGGAGAGAGGGAGCTTGGTGGAAATGGTTAAGAAATCAGCCCTGAGTCTAAGACAGAATCATCTCCCAATGACCAAGATTTGAGGCCATGGTTCATTCCCCTTTAGACCATCATTCCCCTCAAAATAATGAACGTTCCTATCCTAGGCGGCTTATCTGAATCAAAAGTTGGTGTGTGAATGCTAATGGAGAGAAGAAATGGGAGAGATATTTTATAATCAAGTTCTGATTATGGATGCTCAATTTAAAAATAAAGCAATAACATCATTGTTCCTGAACTGGAGAAACAGGACCAGTGGTTGGTCTGCAGGAACTTTCCCTTTGTCCCAGCCATTTTTCTTTCCCATCACTAGTTAATTCAGACTCTAGATTCTAGAGCCAAGTTGATTCCTTTCAGGACAGCCTGTGCTAATTTGACTTTAACCTTCTGATCATCCAGGGTTGGTACTGATTGCCACCCATGGATTCATTCTCTGAATGAACTCTTAATTCTGGGGCTGCAGCGCTGAGCAAGACAAAGTTGATAGCTGCACTTGATCTCCAAGAAGCAATGAAGTCAATCCCTGGAAAACAATAAAGGGATAGGAGAAAAAGCCTAGAGGTTGTTCATCTTAAGATGTAATAGAAGAATAATAAGCAAGGATGCAAAGGCAAAGTGGGAGGTAGGAAAAGCAGCAGCCTAAGGGGCAATGGAAGATGGGAGAATTCATCCCCAGGATCCAAAGCAAGCGTTAAACCTGGAAGAATGCAGATGAAGACAGGGCCAAGGGAGAGGCTAACAGGATGTGACTGGCTTCTTTCAAGGAGGGTCCTGTGTGTAGGGCTAAACAGATGGGGTGGTGAAGCAGAGTAGGGCACTCCTTGGGAAGCAGGAAGCAAAGAGGAAGTTCAGGAAGAGAATCGGAACAAGGTGATGAAAAGGTAATGGACATAGGGACACAATGTGCAAAATGATGGCCATAGCAATCGCTGCTGAGTGGTGTAACAGAAAGTTACAGGAACAAACCCTGAGAATTCTCATCACAAATAAAAAATGTTTTCTTGTATTTGACAGATGTTCGCTTGCTGTGGGAATCACTTCACATGTCTAAGTCATGGTTGCCCTGAAACTCGCTTGGTGCTGCATTGCTTGCAGCCCTTCACTGGTTGGGCGACTGGGACAGCAACCTGAGTGGACAGGACTGGGTTTCCAACCCCTGAAGGCTGGAGGCAACAGAGGAGCCACACACTTGACTTTCAGGTGGTGTAACTTTGTATGGGTAATGGAATATCAGTTGTGGCCTCGCAGCCATAAATCAAGTGCAACATAACCCTTTTTACTCTCTGAAGATCACAGCCGCCTCCTGGACAGTAGAGAAATTAATGTAGTCTACTTGGGGCTGTGTTTTCTTCTATCTAATAAATGTATTTTTTTTTTTTAGAGAACTATCTGGGTCACCAAAAGGAGAGTGATATATTCATAAAATGTGATCTGCATGACATAAAGAAGAAAGAAAAAGCTATTGAGGACATATTTTGTGTTGCTACAGAAGCCTAAGAGACTCAGAGTTACTATGCCCACCCTTCCCCTTTTTCCTATTCCTAATCCACTTTTGCTTCCATCCCATATTTATAATTATTACACTTAATGTATGGTATACATTTTCAATATGCATGTTACATCTCTCCTTTTAAAATTCTAAGCTCCTTGAGGGCTTAGATTTGGTTTTAAAATATATTTTCTGAAACACCTGATGCTTTACTCATCACTAAGTAGCCAGTCAGAACTTGAATTATTTACTAGACTGTCAAAAAGCTGAAGCAACCAACTGAACAAGTAGATAAAATAAGCAACAACGGGTATGAAACAAAATATGGAATCCTATTAATTCCTCCTTCACTGAATTGAAGCCAAAGAATCACATCCGCGACAGAAGAGCTTATAGAAATAGTTTTCTCGGTATCTTTCTTTACTCTCATTTTAAGTTGGCAGCCAAGTTTTTCATCTTCCCTCAAAGGACTTGGGGTAGGACAGAGTAGATCAATGGGGAGCACTAGCTCATCCCCAGCTCATAAAGACTTTAGGTCTCTGAGAAGTTTTCCAAGTTACGAAAGGCAGATCTTCAGAGTCCAAGAAGGGAAACGAACCTCTCCAAGCAGAAAGGCCCCAAATCCTGCTGGGTGATAAGACTTCTGAAGGGGTTGCAGCTCCTGATTGGCTCAGGACACCTGCCTCCTTAACCTCCCCCCCCCCCCAACACACACATGTAATGTGGGGGCGGAGCATATGGAAGGAACAGTTGGTAAAATAGTGGGAACCTCTCCAGGGTCTCCCCTATTATGACCTGGGAACTTTGCAGAGCCAGGGGCTGTGGAAGGTGGCAATAGGTGTTATAAAATAACCTTGAGGGTAACAAAGACAGAATTTCCCATGAATCCATCAGGAAGCAGGAAGAGGCCTTGGAATCTGTAACATGCTGGTTTAGAACAATAGGAAGATACCCTTGACATACTTGAGTTTGTGCAGACAACTCCTTTGGCTTTAAGTGATTTTAATTTCCAGGTAGAGTGTGGCCTAGGGCAGGGTGGCATGGCAGAGGGCAACAAGCCTGGGCTGTGCAGTTCAGTTTGTGGGAAGAGCATGAACGGAGCTGCTGAGAGGTTCCATGGCAGCTCTGAGTTGGAAGCACATCCTCTGTCATGCTGGGGTTGAAGCACAGATAGATCAGAAGGCAGTTCCAGATGACAAGGGTGAAAAGCGTGCCCAGGCTTGGTGTGGAAGTTTCCCTCTGGGTGGGGAGAAAGGCAGGAACCTGAGACATGTCCCATCAGCAACTGGGGAGGCACCCATCCTTCTATGGAGCCTCAAGGCGGGAGCCTCCAGGCTGGGCTACCCAACCTGTCCTTCCTGGTGCCACGTCCTTAAGACTAGGTGGGGTAGAGGTGGGGTGAGGGGCAGAATCTGCTTCACCACAGGTGGTCAGAGCACACTGCCTTTGGGATTTGGAGCACCCCCTGGAAGACACTCTTGGATGATCTGCTTACCCCTGATTGTGGTTGTTCTTTGGGATACACAGCAAGCATTTCTCCTGTAGAGGACAGAAACAGCACAAGGAAGATCATTTTTCCCTGGACAAAATGGCCAGCCTGCTGGAAACCTCATCAGGTCTTGCTGGATATAGGTCAGGACAGAAAAGCACAGTGACACCTGGAAGCAGGCTTGTCCAGGGAGAGGTCCTCTTGGTCATTAGGAGTCCCTAGAGGACAAGACTCCAGAGAAGGTTTTAGGTGAGAGAGGCATCCAGGCCAGCAGAGGAGAGGTCAGCCCCCAACAGCAAGAAGTGTGGCAACCAAGGGTCCAAGGGATAGGGGGAAGAGCTAAGCCTGAGGCTGTAGCAGCAATTGGGGAGGGTGGGGGGGCTGGAGAGGGCAGGTTTCACTTACACAGCAAGGCCCACATTGATGAAGGGAATCCAGTGGGTCCTTTTTTGCTTTTTGTTGTGTCAGTGTCTTCTTATGAAGACCAGACAGTGTCCCATCAGCTCCATCTATTTTCTTTAGCTGGAGCTGTGGGTCTGTGTCACTCTTTCTAATTAGCTTGAATTCTGGCTCTTCCTTTGGTCCTCTTCTAAGGGAACTGGAGAGTTGGGGAGGGGCAGAGTGGAGAGATCATCTCAACATGAGGAGAGAACCGGTAACATGGGTGACCATGTTGATGCCAACCCACTGGGAGCAATAGAAACCAAGACTGCTATCTGAAGTCAGAGTCCTCATTTAGCAAAATGAAGGGAGGAGATTCTTTAGGGATGAGGAGAGGTGGGTGCAGGTTACACTTACAGCTTGTTGTTCCGAATATTTACTAAAACATCCATCTTCTCATCCATATCCTTCTGCATTTCCTGCAAGAGAGTATTCAAAGCTAGAATCTTCGATCTTAAAGAGTTTTCAATGGCTCTTTCTCCTGCCTCTGTCCACAGAGTACTCACTCAGAGGTCATGTTAGCCTCTTTCTCCCTCAAAGATCCTCACTGGCCTGGGGTGAGATGGCTGATGGGGTGCACATGACATGCATCACTGCTTCCTTTACCCCCCTCACTCCATGATGCCCACACAGAGTCTTTCACGTTTTGTCTAATGTCTGATGGTGATTTTTTTCAACCTGCTTCCCCACCTGGATGAAACCAGTACTCACTTTGGTTCAATGGCCACAAGAAGACCAGTTTTTGTGACCCCCCCCTCCCCAAGACACTCTCATTCCAGCATTTTAACCCTCACCATCTACCCAGACCCTCTGCCTTTGTATCTGCTTCATCTTTTGCCCAATTCCTGGCAGAAACGTTTAACACAAAACAGAACTGACAGTAGCTCAAGTGACAGCTCACACTTATTATTTACACAGAATTGAAAGAATAATAAAATCTTCTTGGGTAACGTTTAGATCAATAAAATTTGACCTTGGAAAATTGGATAGAAATAAGAATCAGAAAAGAAATTCTAAGCTGGGAGAGAAGTTAAAATTGATGATATTTGTTGTGAATCAAAACAAAGCTGGCTTGACTCTCGTAAAATACAAATGAAAAATACTTTGCATTAGGGAAAATGTTTTTAATTGGAAGTGACGATTTGGAAACAGTTTACTGATCTGCTATAGAAAACTGATCAAGGACTTATATTACCTGCGTGGAGATGATTTCAAAAACACTCTATTGAAAAGCATTTTTCAAATGTTAGCATAAATTTTTAATAAAATGTAACCATTAATGGAATCCACATATTCTTGCAGTCAAAATGCCCACTGGGTCTAAATACTTAGGCCAAAATGTCCCATCAAGTCTCACTGCAAACTCAGGATGTCCCAAATTAACCTCCTCTTCTGTCTTCTAAATTAGTTCTATTTCCCCAAAGCACTTGTTGCTGTCCCCACTTTCTTCAAATCATCCAGATTAAAACGAGGGTGTCACCATGGACGCTCGCCTCCCCTTCCTTCTCTATGCTGAATCAGTATCTATGAATGTTAACTTTCGTTTGGTGCATCCATCAGATTCATCCTTTCCTTCTGCTCCTACACTTTGTCAGCTTTCTTCACCTTGACCTGGGATGCAGCCTGCTGTCTGATGTTCTCCTCCAGACAGCCCCACCAGCTCCCCAGCGCTCCTCACCCTGAGCCACCTTGCAAACAGCTGCCCGCTAGCTTTCTGAAGTGCTGCTCGAAGCATATTCTTTGATTGAGAAATCTCCAGAGGCCTCTTCCTGCTTGCACAACCAGTCCCAACCTGTCTGCCTGACTCTCAAAAGCCCGCATTCTCCATTGCCTTTGTGCCCATCCCGTTTTATTCCTCAGAGTTTCCCCAAATGATCCCACTTTTATGACTGATCTCCCTGCTGACCATGAAACACTTCACGTTCATCCTGCTTTCATGCTGTGTGCAAGCTGTTTGCAGGCCCAAAATAGCCTCCTTTGTGCCTTTCCTTCCCCAGTCCTGCCCGTTAACAAAGCACTTACTGTGTCTGCATTTTAACACAGAAATAATTCATGCCCTTTTGGAAAATCTGGACAACACAGAGGAATATAAAAGAGAAGTTAATCTCATCATCTAGAAAAAATAGCTCAACCCTTTTATTCGTCTTTCCAGTCTTTTTTCTCTATATTAGTTGTGATCAGTGTATATGTGTAATACTTTTAGCTTGACTTTTCACTTCTCATTACACACATTCTTTCTAAAGTCTCTAATAGTTCTTCATATTCATGGTATGGATAGGTCACAATTTATCTGACTCGTCTTCTACTATTGAAAATTGTGGTTGTTTCCACATTTTTGCTATTACAAGTAATCCTGTAATAAATCTTTTTTATAGTTCCCCAAGTTGGAATTTCTGATTATTGTCATAAGTTGAACTCTTTAAAAAAAAAAAAAGGGGGAATGAATGAGTCAGGGGTTTTGAATTTTTTTTTTTCTGCCTGTGGAATCACAAGCTCACGTTGCCCCGGGTACCACAGACTTAAGCAATCCCCAGCCTCAGCTTCCCAGGTAGCTGGGATTACAGGTGTGCGCCACCACATCCAGCTATTTTTTTGGAACTGGGTCTCACTATGTGGCCCCAGTGGGACTCGAACTGTGATCCCTGGCCCCGGCTGCGGTTTCCTAGGCTGCCGCTTACAGGCATGTGCCGCCATGCCCAGCCTGGTTTTGATATTTTTGATGTCTATTGTCTAATTCGTTTCCAGTTTTGTATAAACTTGTATTCCAATCAGCGGTATGAGAGTATTCCTAGCTGTTCTATAATTTTCATAAGTTAAAACTTTGTTAATTTGAATGTTACAACTATTGAACAGTTGTTTTCATTTACAGTTATTTATTGGTCAAGTAACACCATATATATATATATACACTCTTCTATGGATTACCTGTATTTCTATTTGTTCTATTTGGCTTGTATTAATTTGTATGAGCTTTATATGATAGCTGACAACATTTTTTTGTCTATGTCTATCTTATTTGTCAGTAATTATTTCCCCCAAACTGCTGCTTGCCTTTTAATTCTGTATATGGTACTTTTCTATTATAATTAAAATATCTTTATATTATTAAATACATCAATATTTCCTTTGTAACTTCTTCAATTGTATTTATATTTAGATCATCCAGTTAAATGTTTAAAATTTCTTCTTATTGGTTTGTATTATTTAAATCACTTTATAAATCACAGTGTTAATCGGCTGAATTAACTTTTCTCCTCATCTAGTCAAGCAATGTTCTTGATATTACTACATAATCTTCCCTTTGCATTGAAATTTTAAAAATCATATTCATCATATATTTTTTAAAGAAAACATCTTAAATATATTTTTAAGAAAATGACTTTATGCTCAGAAGAACAAAGAAAATACATAAAGTGACTTTATGCTCAGCAGACCAAAGAAAACACATAACTTCTTATCAGAAGAAGTTCTTAACTTATCAGAAGTTATGAAAGGCAGAAGACAGTGGAATTACATTTTTTAAGGGATGGAAAAATTTTGTAAGGTGATGTTTGGGGGCAGTCATTCCCCCTAGTCATTCACAGGGTCTGACTAGTTTGCCACAGCGTCTGATTGGATTGTTATCAGGTGCATCCTAGGAAGAGCAGTTCAAGGTCACAGTGCAGGTCATCCCAATGTGCAAAGTCAATGATGACTACTGATGAGGTCAGGACCTGTTATTCATCCCAGGACAAGCATCAGCATTATGTACTGAGTTTGTTTTTTTTCCTTTTCTTTCTTTCTTTCTTTCTTTCTTTCTTTCTTTCTTTCTTTCTTTCTTTCTTTCTTTCTTTCTTTCTTTCTTTCTTTCTTTCTTTCTTTCTTTCTTTCTTTCTTTCTTTCTTTCTTTCTTTCTTTCTTTCTTTCTTTCTTTCTTTCTTTCTTTCTTTCTTTCTTTCTTTCTTTCTTTCTTTCTTTCTTTCTTTCT
>PVHY01011200.1:0-11857 GCA_004024945.1 Uropsilus gracilis | reverse complement strand
TGTGGAACCATAGGCTCACATTGCCCGGAGTACCACAAACTCAACCAATCCCAGCCTCAGCTTCCCAGGTAGCTGGGATTACAGGCATGCACCACCACACCCAGCTATTTTTTGGGGACTAGGTCTTGCTCTGTTGCATCGAGTGGGACTCAAACTGCGATCCCTAGCCCCAGCCGCCTCATAGGCTGAAGCTTACAGGCAGTGCCATTGTGCCTGGCAGCATCATGTACAGAGTTTTAAAAAAATTCCCATGAGTCTTAGTGCATTCCTGAGTAGAGAGGCCACTGAAGGTTATCTGTACATATTACACTAATATGTCTGCTAACCCATTTGGTTATTATGGTTTTACCATGAATTTGAATATCAGTAGGGGGGGTAATTCTTCCTTTTATTCTTAAAAAAAAAAACAAAAAAAAAAAACCCAGAACTGTCCATATCTGCTTTTACTTCTTTATGCTTATTCATCAGTTCTCAAACTCTTAGTTGGACAACTTCACCCAGTGTGAATCCTGATCCAAACAGGACCCAAGATCTATTTTAGAGTGCTCCGGGCCAGGCAATCCCAAGAATCCCAATACCAATTTGAGAACCACTATTCTAGACTCTAGATGATCTACATAGCAACTGTTGAGTTAAAAAAAATCTTTCTGAGCATGTAGCCAGATTTGTACTATTTCCAGTGCAGACTTCAACAGCCACTTTGACTCACTTTCTCTGTAAGAACTTTTGTAGCTACCTTCATTACCCAGCTCTCTAAACTCCTACTTCACTGATATCCAGGTATCATTTAGCTCAGTACTTACACTTTATTTAAGTCTTTCTTACAAGAAAGTGTAGGTGTCCCACTAGATTGCAAGTAGCTGGAAGGCAGTATCAGTGTCTCTTCTGGAATTCCTAGTAGAGCACTGGCCCATGAGGGCACTCAGGAGATGCTTACCTTCATAATATCCACAAACTCTTGGAGTTTATCAAAATCCTTGTCCATTACATCTTTTATCTGATGAGGGAGAAAGGCACAGAACACATTAGTGAAGACAGTGTTATTGGGGCAAAGGGCAGCAGCTGTTTTTTTCTGGAATGATATGGAAGCTCAGGAATAGCCTAATAAAGACCCATTCAAAACTACATTTTTCTTAGGGGGTCTATGAAGAGCCTGCACCATCACACACTGTCATTAAGTCTATCTGGTGATATAAATCAATAAGTCAACCTAAAACTACAGGTTTTTAATATCTGACTTTTTAGATAGTTTATAAATTTTATGGCTCTATATATTTATTTTTATAAATCTATAAACTGTATAAGTCTATACTCTATAATGAGATACCTTAGAGAATCTTTATCATTCAAAAATTGAGTTTAAGCATCAAGCAAGAAACAGATACGCTAAGCTGCCCCCAACACTAAAACATACTAGAGGTAGCTTGAGTGTTTTATCCGAGCACTTCTCACTGTTCTTCACTATTTCTAGATGTTACATTTTCCTTGAAGTACCTTTGCCCCCATGTTATGGAAAGTATCCTCCTGTTACCTGTTTTATCTCCTCCATTTTTTCCTTGAGTTCTTCTCTCACCTCCCTAAGTTCATTCTGAGGAAATAAAACAGGGAAGAGACATAGTAAAGAAACATTGTGGGTGGAAGAGAAACTGTCCAGAAGACAGGGATAAGTGTGAAGAATTGCTGAGAGGGGAGGCGCAGAGAGTGATTTCCCTTTGTGGGGACAGACAAGCTGCTGACAGAAAGCAGGATGAGGTCAAGGGGGAAGCACAGGCCTCTTGATGTCATGAGTCGACAAGGGTGCACACCCCTTCTGTGCTGTCACTGCACAGACCATACCAAGGCCACTCTACAGAATCATCTGCAATCTTCAAAAATGTGAACTGACACATGAGACAAAGATTGAAGAACTGTTCCGATGAAAGGAGCGGAAAGAAACTAGATAAGGGATCTGGATTGAATTCCAGATGGAAAAAAAGTTATTTTTCTTTTTGTGATGAAAAACCACTAGTGGGATATAATTGGTGAAATTAGAATAAAAGCTATAGATGAGTACTGTATTAATTTCTTAATTCTGGTATTTTGGTAATATCCCCGTGGCTGCATAAGAGAATGTTCTTATTTTTAGGACATATATGGTGGATTAAGAGAGAGAGAGAGAGAGCATGAATGAGGGAGGGAGGAAAGGAGGGAGAGAGAGAGGAGCATAATAAAAGACCAATATTAGGGAAATGGGTAAAGAGTAAACTATAGAATTCATTGTGTCATTTTTTGAAACTGTTCTGAAAGTGTGAAATGATTTCAAAATAAAGTTAAAAGAGAACAGGACTGAGGGGAATGAAGTCACAGGGCTGGAGCAGAAGCAGGTGCATCGTCCACCATGCAGATGCTCAGGGGGCCTACCTCTCGTACTGCTCTCAGCCTCCTGGGCTTGCACACTTACCTTAAGTGCATGTGTCCCTCCTGATTTGGTGAATGACCCTTCTTCTTTAACTCTTTTGTACTCATATGACTGTTGATTGAAACCAGAAAGAGAATATTGGAAACTGCCGGTAAGGGATAGATGAGGGGAAGAGATCACCCCAAGTTTCTACTCTTCCCTTAAACCATGGGCATAGAGACAAGAACAGGTCACCCCTGGGCAACTTCCTCCATCCTTCTAAGTTTCATCTCATTCCACTCTCCCTCTCCCCTCACTCTGTCCCTGGAATAGCCAAGTTCACTGCTCCCTCAGATCCTTTGCACATGCTGATTCCCTTGCCCACAGTATTCTTCCACTGTCTTGGAGACAGGTATCTGGTTCCTCAACAATCAGCTCAATTAAAGACCTTTCCACTAATCTAAAACATCAACCTAGCTGCCTCCCTAATTTAATGCTCTCTATTATAGTTAACATTTAAATAGGATCTGATTAGTGCTAGAATGAAGCTCTGAGAGCAAAGAGTGACTCTATCTCTTACTACATCCCCCAGCACCTGGGACAGGTCTTGGCCACCAGGAGTAGCGAATGACCCTTGATTCCAAACCGTCTCCCTAGGGGTCTCAGGCCTGGCCGCCATGCTCTCGAAAAAGTTTCTGCTTTTGATCGGCTCTGGCTTCAGTTCCAGGCAAACTGTCTTGTAGTTCTTGTTCTGTGGAGAAAGGAGGCTGGGATTCAGCCTGTCAGAGGTCAGGATTGGGGAGAACACTCAGCCATGGGTAAGAACCCTCCTTCTCACCCCTCCTCTCTCCCTCCAATACACACACACATTCTACTCTTGAACCCACAGATCCCTCAGTAGTTCACCCAAAACAACTTGTTTTGTCATGTTCTACTCTTAAGAACATATGGCTGTATGTTCAGCAGGTAAGAGCCTCTCCCTGCTTGGGGGCTTGGGTGAAGAAAGTACTTTGAGATAACGTCATGGAAGCCGAGTAATTATTATTTCATGAGCTAAAATTTGGGGGATAAAAAAGATGCAGGAGTCACCTGCAGTTATCCTCTTTACTTATTGTACCAACCTGGACAAGTTATTTAGTCCCTCTAAGACTCCATTTGTTCATCTGTAATATGGGGGGCAATAACAATTATCTACTAAGTTTCGAGTGCCCCAAACACATTGTCAGAGGCAGGCCTGGCACGCATTGCCTGGAGCTTATGGTTCCTCATCTCAGAGGGAGAGAGCAGAGATCTCCTTCTTTCTCCCTTCGAGGCCTAAGATCAATCACACCCTTCTCACCTTAGTGGTCACTTCATGCTCAGAACAGTGAAAGAGGAACCAAGATTCACACATTCACTCCATGGTCTCCCTACGTCCCAACCCCCCCAACACTTCCAGTGAGAGAGGTCTCAAAGGGGTCCCACATTGCCCAGCAATGTTCCTCTTTTACCGGGTGTGTAGTCTTCAGTTCTGCTCTCTTGGCCGACATGATGGAGGAGGCCAGAGTGTTCTTCAATTTGTCAACTTTCCCACACAGGCCCCCCTGACCAGGCCACTGTCCTATGCAGATTACAGCCAAAGTGAGGGCAGGATGATCAGCTCTGTGTGTGCGGAACAGCTGAGGTCACAATGCCCACAACCCGGGTGCTGGTCCAGAGTGTCATCGCACCTTTGAGCCCGGATGCCTTGGCTGCTTAAATGAGGGACTCAGGAGAGCTTAAAAGCTGTGGTCTCCAGTCAAACACAGAGGGCAAGGCTCAAGACACAAGACCTAGGTGATTGACTCTTACAATCTCCTATCATTAGGGGTGTTATCCTTGCCAGAGTGGCTCTCTCACTTCTGCCCCAGGATACTAACACTTTCAGAAACTTCATATGATTGGTTACTACCTTGCCCTACTTGACAGGTTGATAGACACCTTAGGGAGCTCCCTAGACTGCCAAGTACAGGTATCTTTTCTCGTTGACATGTTGGTTACCGTGCAATCTCTGATCATCTCTATTAATAGTATTCAGACATGGGCTAGAATCATAATTCTATTATATGTTTCTATGGAAAGATTATAGTCAGTTTAAATCAGGTGAACTTTTAATACTTCTATTTCAGGAATAAAATTACTCTGCTCAGATCATTTGAAATCTCCAGCCATTTCAACCCAGCTAATGATAAGTGGAAAGTCAGAGAAAACATATTGCATGAAAAGTGTAGGCTTTTTTCTCCTGTGTTTTCACCATGATGGGGACATGTTTGCCAGGGCCTCCCAGGACCCAGGGGAATCTGTTACTATCCCTACAACCAACCACTCCAGAGCAACCTGCTGCATGAGATAAAGCGAGAGTCACCGACAATCAAAGGCACCCCCGCGCCTGCCAAATAAAGCTCCTGGGGGACTCCTCACCTGGCTGGTATCTCCTTATTTGGATGGAGTTCAGATAGACGATGGCAGTTACACTCTGGCCTTTTTTAGTTTCCCTGCTCGAAGGCTCTCTTATAGCTGCTATCCTAGCCCTAGTCGCCTTCTCTCTCTCTCTGATACTTTCAAATTTCCATTCATTACTGAAGTGATGAAGTGAGTGACATGATAGCATCTCTGGATGGCCCATGTTGAAAAGGGGTTCACCTGGTGTCCATGAGCATCACAAGTGGGGTGGGGTTCTAAGGGTTAGTGCTAAGAGCAGCCTGTATCATGTCCACTCCCATTTCTTCAGCTAGAATGCAACCACAAGACCATAGCTCAGTGCAAAGGAGGCTGGGACACACAGTCACATTTCTCCCAGAATAAGAGGAAAGAGGTCTAAAGAAGAGGTAGCCTATGTCTGCCTCACCTTCCCAAAGCAGCTCCTCTTTTCTATTTCACTGTAACAACCCCTCTGATAGGAAAACTCAATTTAGGGTTTTGTGCAAAAGGGACTATTTGACAAGCTCTGAAAGGGAAGATTGTAGGTGACACTGGTTCTGGGATTCAAGCTCCAAGCAATGTCACTCTACACAGTTCAGAATTCGGGTTAGGCTTCTGATTCTTCATCTCCTGAATGATCAATGGGCTGGGACGTTGGAACAGAAATGATAATAATGGTCCTGACTGTCCAGGGCTTTACAATATAATAGGTCTAGTCTATACTGGTCCCATTCAGCAGAAGGGGCTGCAAACCTCCCTCCTCTTCCACAAGCACCAGGATGTGGGTGACTCTAGTGGTTCTGAGTCCCATCTCTGGAAGGACCCTGCTGCTGTGCTCTTGGCTGAGAGTTAATAACCTGCTTTCAGATGAACCTTTCTACTCCATAAAGCCACCTGAACATGACTAGACTCATTTGCTGATTCCCTTAAACACGAGTGTCATTTTATTTTTATTTGTCAATGAAGGTGATCCCTTCTTGAGTTCCTACCTTTTGCAAACCATTAATAAAAGAGCATCCAGAGAACTGTGAATCCCAGGGCATGCCTGGGTGCTCAGCTCATTTGGTGGGCTGACCTTGTCCAGGCTCAGGGCCAGGTTGGTTGTTAGCAAGGAGCTCTGGCTCATTATGCAGGGACTCATAGCAAGTCCCCTGCTTATTCAGCACACATTTACTGAGCCTCTTACTGTGTGTCAAACTTCCTGCTATGCTCCAAGGGTATAAATATAATTTATTTATATAAATAAATAAAATTATTTTATAATTTATTTATAATTATAATTTTTATAATTTATTATAATTTATTATAATTATTTATAATTTATTAAATAAATAAAATTTATATAAATTTATATAAATGTAATTTATACATGGTCTTGGCCCTTAGGAATTTGTCAAGGATGGGGCTAACAGAGGCAGCAACAGGGTTGCACCGCCATATGGTAAGTAGGCCCAGTGTGCTGAGGAACTCCAGAAGATCCAGTCTAGCCCTGAAGCCATTTTTCTGGACCCCAATCATGGCCGTCCGAGGTGAGTTTCCTGGTGAGCTTCCCAGTACCTCATTTCCTATAGACTGAGGTTCTTTTTGAAACAAAGTGTAGGAGTCAGGCCAGACCAGGGTACCCAGCATGTCTCAATTGTCTACATTTGCCTGGGCGTCAGAGGATGACCTGTCCCTGCACTCATCAGTGGGCCCTCCCTCTGTGTCAGGCCCTGATGGTCTTTACCTATCTCCGCATATCAAATGGGTCCCCCTTCAAGCAGAAAGAGTTCCCAGTCTGTACCAGCAGGTGCACTGCATACCAAATCAGCCTTCTCTGTTCCATCTGGCATAAGTTTCCCTTTACTTGGCCTTGTCATTAAACACAGCAGGGTGTACTGATATAAAGCTATGCATCCTTTAAAATGTAGAAGGTGGCCTCCAAACTGTGTGTATATCAAGCTGATAGGTCAGAGTGTCTGCAGGTATCACGTCCTTATTCTCATAGGTTCTATGGATTCCTCCTGTCCCAGGAGATAACGAGGTATCAGCAGATGTAACTCAGTGTTGTCGGTTGCTTTCCCTCAGTGATCAGTGCTCAGAGAATTAGAAAAATAAAGGCCCTAAAGTCCACATGCAACAATAATAATTCCCTGACCTCACTGGCTACTTCCTGAAGGACTCACCTGGGGACGTTCTGCTTATGTTCTATTTTGTCTTTACTTGATTACCTGTATTAGTCAGGGTTCTCCAGAGAAACAATAGAAAAGAAAAATAGATCTCATATGTATTAATATGTATGAATACATTTGTTTTTTCTTTTTCTTTTTTTAAAGAATTGGCTCATAGCATTAAGGAAGCTAAGAAACCCCACAATCTGCCCTTTGCAGGCAGGCTATCCAGGAGCACTGATGGAGTGAGTGCTAGTCAGACTACCAAAGGGCAATATCTCAGTTTGCATTAAAAACAAAAAGATTTTAATCAGCCCTTTATTCTCTGCAGACCTTCAACTGACTAGATGAGTCCCACCCACATTGAGGAGAATAATCTGCTTAGTTCATCTATTCAAATGTTAATAACTCATCTAAAACACTGTTAAAGGAAAAGTAAAACTTAAAACTGTCAGCAGAACTGAAACAAAGCAAGGGAGGGTTGGGGGGCTAAAATCAGGAGAGGGATGGATGGGCACAAGAGAATAAGATGAGGGTTCATGGGTGACAAGGTGGTGGAAGAACCTTGGGGTATACAATGATGTAAAATATATGTGTGTGTATGTATATATGAACATATAGATGTATGTATATATATACACATATATATGTGATCAATTTTTTAAAATAAAATTAGAAAAAAAAAAGAATAGTGGTTAATAAAATATCTGGCACCAGCCGGGCATGGTGGTGTGTACCTGTAATCCCAGCTACCTGGGAGGCTAGGGATCATTTGAGTCTGTGGGTTCGAGACAACCCTGGGCAATATAGTGAGACCTAGTCTCTAAAAAAAAAAAAAAAAAAAAAGCTGGAAAAATATCTGACACACTATGATCCAGACAAATTGATAGGTGAAATGCAGACCATTACCTATTGCTCTTTACTTCATGATGCATCATCACTTCAGGGCACAGTTCTTTTCCTTCCTCTGTTCTTAGCACATGGGACCAGCCTGACCTCAGAATAACTGACCACTGGTTTGATCTCAGACACCTTCCCTCTGCCTTCCTTCTAGGCACTTGTAGCAGAGGCCATGAGTTCTCGGCCCCATCCTCTCAGAACTTGGTCAGACCCTCTTCTGAAGGGTACCTGATCTTACCTGTTTCCTTAGAGAACTTTCTCCCACCTCCCCCACCCCCACCTTGGTGCCTGGCAGTCTCCCAGGAAGACCTTTCTGCTCAGCTTCATGAATTAGCACATTGGGAGAAGCCATATCACCGCCTCTCCTCACTCTTAGTGCTCTGTCCCCTGGCACTTAGTAGTAGTGCATCTGTCCACACCCTTCATTATGGGCATCCTGAGGCCAACTGCAACAAGCATGTGGAGGCTGCCCAAAACTACCCTCTGCTTCAGATGCCAGCCCTGAGTCCCAATTGTTACCTGTGCTTCTGTCTGGCCAGCTGCAGATGGGAGGTTATTTCCATCTCCTCCTCAGACTTCAGCGTGACTGCAAGCCTAGATTATTACAAGTGCTTCAGGTCTATTAAGCATAAATCAAATGTTCATGGGACACCCACCTAAGGTTCTACTAATTTGCTAGCAGGCTCATGGAACTCAGAAAACTCACTTACTCATCAGAACACTGATTTGTCAAGATAATGTGTGAGGAGAAGGCTTGGAGCTTTCATAACCTCTCTAGGTGTGCCATTCACTCCAAGTGTCCAGTGACCACCAAATTGGCCATCTCTGAAGGCCTTCCTTTTGGGTTTTTATGGCGCTTTCATTATGTAGGTATGACTGACTGAGTTACTCAGTCTTCAGTCCCTACTGCCTCACTCCAGAGCTCTGGGGATGGGACTAGAGATTCCAAATTCTAATCGCTGGTTGGTTGCCTTGGCAACCAGCCTCTATCCTCAGGCATTTTTCTAGTCATCTCATTCATTTAATGAGAGATACACTTTTGCTCTCACAACTTAAGACTCTTCAAGTCAAGATTTTAGGGAGATATGAACTAGAAACTGTGGGTGGTAAGCAAATATATATAAGAAATACATTTGGTAATTGTCCAATTTTATATTTCTTTTTGAATATATATTTGTTATAAATCACAATATCATCTCTTGATTTGCCATTTTCCGGATGGGAATGCCCTGTTTTTCAGATTCCCCTGAGCAGCCCTCAGCGTGACCTTACTCTGTCATGGCTTTTTTCTGAACTCATTATCAGAAAAATGCAAATCCTTCAAAAGTGCAAACCACAGCTCTGAGTCTACCCCCTTGGGATGAGCCCTGGCCCCACCTCTCAGTCTCCTGCCTCCTCAGCCTGTTAGCAGATTGTACACCTGTTTGCCAAACAGATGTGCAGATTCCTAGACTGTGCAGCATCATTTCCTCATTGAAGGATGGAATGACTCTGGCATAAGAAGACTTTGCCCTGTGCCATTGTTAAGGAGGGGCTTCTAGTCACCCTGAAGGGGGGAGGTGTGACCTGTAACCTGGATACTGTGTCAGTGATTTCCTGGTCACATGTCAGCTTCTTCCTTGCAGGTTGCACCAGTCAAGAGCTCAACGACAGGAATATATGGGAAATCATGGTAATAAAGCAGTTAGTGCCCTAATGAAACATTTCACATGTGTTCATTTAACCCACATGGCAACACAAAGAGATAGGTACTAGTGTTATTATTACCATTTTACAGTTGAGGAAGCTATTTAACTGAAAGAATGAATAATGTTTCCCACACAGCTAGGTAGGTGAGCCATGAAAAGTACCCAAGCAGACAACACATTTCACCTCTTCCCCAGGGGGACACTGACCCACTACTTGTGAGGGAATATAGAAGAGGGCTGTCCGGACCACCAGTTACATCAGCATTCCTCACTTCATAGCTGTAAGACTGGGATTCACTAGGATTAATAAGAAGATGTGGGGCCTGCCAGCCCACTGGAGGATGGCAGGGATGCCCTTACTTCCTTCTTCTGACTCAGTAGCCCTGAGAGGAGGCCTTGATAGCGGCCTTAGGCAGCACATGCCTACTAGCTGGGCACCTGGACTGCAAAATCACACAGACTTCAAATCCCATGTGTTTCCACACAACTTCCATGACACTGGGCAAGTTTCTCCTCATCTGGAAAATGGGAAAATAGTGAAGTGTATACCTTATACTGTTTTGGATTTTCTCTCTCAAAATCAAATAAGGCAAAGCCTATAAAGCATCACACATGCTCCTTGTGAACTGTAGTCTCTCCAAGTTCAGTGTCCTCCACGCTTTCCTCACTCCAGGTAGGGGTCTCAGGGTGGAAAGAGCACCTTACAAGAGCTACCAGGACTCCTCTTTCTGATGTACAGCACCAGGATAATGTGAGGGTGCGGGTGGGGTGAGGAGAGGAAGGGAAGTAGACATATTCATTTACATGTGCCCATGCTCAAATAATTCCCTCTTTCTGACCCCACTTCATATTTAAAATACAGCAAATAAAATAAAAGGAAAAACAGTGAGTCTAGTGTAGTTGAATTTACCAAGAAGTTAAATAACCACTTCAATTTCAAATTATTTGAAACAGAATAAAACAGTATAACTGCACATACATGCAGTTATAGCAACACATGCAGATTTTAGCTACCTAAGAGGTAACATAATCAAAATCAGAGATAATATACATAAAAGGTTAATGAAAAGAAAAAGCATCAAAATTAGGCAAATAATATTTAACCTAGGAGACATTTACTAGGACAACTATGTGAGTCCCAGACCCTGGGGATGTCCTTGGGGTGAGTCAGCTATGGCAGGGCTGGCAGACCTAAAATAACTGAAAAACAGAGATATGGTGGGTCTTCATGTGAGCACCAGCTTTCTGTTTTTTGTTGTTTTTTTTTCCAATGTGGGCTGGTTTTGTGTGTGTGCAATTGGGGAAAGCCCTGAAAATAGATAAGGCTGAATTTCATCCTTACTTGGCAGGAAAAGAGCTCAGAGTCAAAATTAAGCTGATTCATGTATTGTGAGCTATCTGAGTAACTGGAACTCGCCTGCATTATTAGTACAGTGGAAAATGATACAGTTCTCTGGAAGAGAGTTCATTACTTCCTATAAGCACACACCTACTTATCTTTTACTGTAAGACCTAGCAATCCCACCCCAGGGAATGTGTTGGAAAGAAGTAAGAACATATAGTCACACAAAGACTTGTTCGTGTTTATAGCTGCTTTGTTCATGATAGTCCCAAACTGGTAACCAGGTTAAATCCACCCACGCGAGAACAAATAAACATACTGCCCTCTTTTCCTACAATGGAATATTACTTGACCATAGAAAGGAGGGGACTACTCATACAACAACAGAGGTGAATCTTGCACACATTATACTGAATGAGATTCCAACAAAATAAATTCTGGAAAATGAATCTATAATGACAGAAAGCAGGTTAGTGGTTGTCCAATTCTGGGGTGGAAAAGGGACTGCTGCAAAGGGCGTATAGGTAAGGTCTTAGTGTCAATAATATAATTGTGGAGATGGTAACACTGGTATGTGCATTCTGTAAAGCTGATTAAACTGCATACTTCAAATGGCGCATTTTATCATGTTCATCTCAAAACAGTTGTTGATTTAGGGATAAGAGATTCAATTGTCCTGTACATTGTAACTGGCATAGTATATTAAATCCACTGCATAGAGTATTTAATATTCATTAAACCATTGTAAAATAGCTATTATCACTCTCATTCTGCAGGTAAGACAGGGAAGGGATTGTTTAGGAACCTGGTCCCCGCCATCTATCCTCTTGGGTTTCTTCTGTACTCTTCCACTCCAACCACACTCATAACACACCAGATGTGGAGGATACCCCCACAACAAGCAATTCTCCATGATACCAGCTGGGTACTGTACAATTTAATTTTGGTCGGGCATTATCTT
>PVHY01011199.1:0-48866 GCA_004024945.1 Uropsilus gracilis | reverse complement strand
GAGATTAGGTTATTTCTTTGGTTGTTTTCTTGTTTTTTGATATGAGCCTGTATTGCTATGAACCTTCCTCTTAAAAATGCTTTTGCTGAGTCCCAGACGTTTTGAAATGTTGTGTCTTCTTTGTCATTTGTTTCAAAGAAGGTTTTAATTTCTTCCTTAATTTCCTCAGTTACCCAGTCTTCATTTAGTAACATGTTGTTCAGTCTCCATGTATTGGACTTTCTTCTTGCTTTCTTTTCATTGTTGATTTCTAGTTTAATGCCTTTATTGACCAGAGAAAAGAGTTGGTACTATTTTAATCTTTGTGTACCTGTTAGTGTTTGCCTTATGTCCTAATATATGGTCGATTTTTGAGAATGATCCATGTGCATTTGAGAAGAAGGTGTAGTCTTTTCCTTGTGATAGTCTTTTCCGGTAGATATCTATTAGGTCCATATGGTCTAGATCTTCATTTAGGGCTTTTGTGTCTTTGCTTAGTTTTTGTCTTGTTGATCTGTCCTTTGGTGAGAGTGGTGTGTTGAAATCACCTACCACATATGTGTTCTCCCCAATGTCTGCTTTCAGTGCTGTTAGTAGTTGTTTGATGAATTTTGGTGCTCCCTCATTTGATGAGTATTTGTTAATAATTGTTACATCTTTGTTATGTATTGACCCTTTTACCAATATATAGTAGCCTTCTTTATCCCTTGTCACCTTTTTTAGCTTAAAGTCTACTTTAACTGCTATTAATATGGCTACTCCTGCTTTCTTCTGGGGGCCGTTTGCTTGTAGAACTTTTCCCCAGCCCTTTACTTTTAGTCTGTGCTTATCTTTCATGTTTAAGTGTGTTTCCTGCAGGCAGCAGAATGTTGGATTTTGTTTTTTGATCCACTCTGTGCTACTCTGTGTCTTTTGATTGCTGAATTGAGACCGTTGACATTTGGGGTGATGATTGATACTCCTTCCAGTGTTGACTTTTGGAGGGTCATTTGGAGGTTAGGGTTTCCTTTTTTTTTTTTTTTTTTTCTGATACTTGAGATTCTGAAGTTGGTTTTTGGGTTGTCATTTTGAGGTTCCGATTAGCTTCCTTGTTTTGGTCTGTTTATTCTGTTGGTTTTAATCTGAGGGCTTCTTGCAAGATTTCTTGGAGTGGTGGTTTAGTGGTAGCATATTTCTGGAGGCTTTGCTTGTCTGCGAAGGTTTTTATTCTTCCTTGGTAGAGGAAAGAAAGCTTTGCAGCATAGAGTAATCTTGGCTGGCTTTTTTTATCTTGGAGTTTTTTTAAGATATGACTCCATGCTCTCCTTGCTTGTAGTGTCTCTTCAGAGAAGTCTGAGGTCAGCCTAATAGGTTTTCCTTTGTATGTTATCTGTTTCTTTTCTCTAGCCAATCTCATTATTTTTTCCTTATCCTGGACTCTTGGGAGTTTTACAGTGATGTGTCTTGCTGTGGTTTTTCTTTTGTTGATGTAGTTTGGTATTCTTTTGGCTTCCTGGATGTCAAATTTCATTTTTTTCTTCAGGATTGGGAAGTTTTCCTCCATTATTTCTTTAAATAGCCTTTCAGTACCCATATGCTTCTTTTCTCCTTCAGGGACACCCATAACTCTTATGTTTCCTCTCTTTGAGGAATCAGACAGATTTCTGACTTTTTCTTCAATTTTCTTACCTTGTGTCTCTCTTTCTCTGTCTTTCTTCTTCCTCTCAATTTCGGTGTCCTCCAGGATACTTATTCGTTCTTCAATTTCATCCAGTCTGCTTTCGTAACTTTTCCCTGTATTTTTGAGCTCTTCTGTTGCTCCCTTTAGATCTTGGGTTTCTTTCTGGATCTTGCTCAGGTATTCAATTTTATTCTTCAATTCTTCAATTATTTTATCTTTGTTGATGTTTTCTTTCTTGATGTTTTGCATTTCTTCTTCCATCTTACTCAGTTTCTCTGCCATGCCCACTTCTTTTTCTTTATATTTTTCTAATTCTTCCCTTAGCTCTTTTGAATACTTGTAACATGCATAGGTTCAGCTCCTTGTCTGGGAGGTGGCGCATTTCTTCAATGTTATATTTGTTGGTTTCTAGAGTTTGTCTTTCGTTTAGTGGTGTATTGGTTTCTGTGGGGCTTGCTGGGTTGTTTGCCTTTTTCCTGTTTCCTGTGCTTTGCTTTCGCACTTCTTCCACATATTGAGCGACTATGGCTCTAGTATTGGCTGGCATGATGATTGGAGTCTCCTGGTAGTTTGTAGTTGATTCTGTCTTTGTGTCTGTGTAGGTGAGGTAAGTAATTTTTTCTTTCCTTTGGCAGATTTGTGTGCGTGATAAGTGTATGTGATTGCTATGGTATACTGTCTTCTTTTCTTGTAATTTATGCCTTATGGGCTTATTGGAAAACACCTCAATTCTGCATTCCCCTAAGTGGAGTTATGATTAGTAGATGCTATAGGGCTTCTTCTGTGGTTCTTTATGGAGGAGGAGTATAGGTGTCTTTTGTTGTTGTTCTTTTTTATTTATAGTCCGGTTGGGTTATTTTCTATGGCCCCAGCGCTCTAGGTCCCTCTCGGGCGGCTAGGCTGCTCGTTGCCCCCTGCCCTCACCTGGGGCCTGGGTCGCTGTCTTTGTTTTCCCTATAACCTTATTCTTTAGAGAATTTTAATTTTCTCCCCTTACCTCCCCTGCAAATCCTAGCTGTTGCTCATGCTATAATTTTAGTTCTTGACCATTACTGGGTTTTCCTTCCTCATTTGTTTCTTTTATCTAATACTTAAATTAAAGCAAACTTTGCTGTTTACATCTGTATTATTTCCTCTTGGTCTTTCCGTGACTCAAGGACTTTTTATTATTACTCCTGTCATTTGGCTAGACATTTCCTTGAATATTTTCCTCTCAGTTATTTGGATGTCATGTTCTCTGAATGCAAGCTCCTTGAATACAGGGACTTTTTAATGTTTACTTTTGTGTTTCTAGCACCTAAAACTGTATTGAGTACATGATAAACAACTCATGTTCATTGTTTTCATGATACTAGATCACTACATATTCACAAATATCTTTCTTCAATCCTGAGGAATATATGTATTGGTGGTATTTGATGACTTACATATCTCCAAATATTTCTGTCAGCCTAAGAAGTTAATGCTGTTAAGAAATTAATGATGTTTAGGCCAATATAGTTCTTGATTCATAGTCCTTTTCTCTCAATTTATAAATTTCCTTCTACTGTTTTTCCTTCTACTATTGCACTTGAGAAGTTGAATGCCAGGCTGATTCTTTTTCTGTTGTAACTTACTCTTTTGTGTGGCTACCTCTAAGATTTCTACTAGGTAATAGGAATATTTTTCCCTATCACTTGCGCATAGGAGTCATGCGCTCTTTCAAACTTCAGGCTGAAGTCTTTTTTTAACCATAGAAAATTCCCACTCTTATTTATGTAATTATTGCCTATTCTCCATCTGTTCCTTTTTCCTGATTCCAGGATGCTTATTAGTGGCATATTAGTCCTCTTGGCTCTAAACTCTAATTTCTTACTCATTTCCTCATGATTTCTGTCATGTTGCTTTTTGTTCTGTGAGTTTTCACTTGCCCGCTCTTTCGGGTCAATATGTATTTTTCAGACACTCTTTCCTTTAGCTAATTCCATTCTATTGATATTTTAAATTTGAGTGGTGTATTTTTAATGCCAAGAATTATTAATTTTCTCTTCTATATTTTCTGGTCCTCTTACTATTATTTTAAAAATAAAGTTGTCCTCTGTATTCTCCAGCAAGCAGTCTTCTCTCTTCAGGGGACAGGATTTGATTGGTCTACCTCTCTCTGGTTACAGGAGCTCGTTAAGTAAAAAGAAGGTTATCTACATTTTCTATTTCTTGCTTAAGCTGTGTTAAGCCTCTCCGCAGATAGAGGCACAACAGTTTTTACTCTGGTGTCAAGAGTGTAAGAGAAAGTCTCTATGTTCCTAGGTGCACCTAAATACCAGTGTTATAGTGTTCTTTTGGCTTCAGAGAGAAAGTTCTTCTAAACTTGTTTTAGTAAGATTTAGCTTCCCTTCCCCCAACCAGGAGCATGCGCATGCTAGGAAGTAGGGTTTTTCTTTAATCAAGGAATTTATGGGTCTCCTCAGACCTAATCCTTCCATATTCTCTCACCTCAGGGCTCTCTGCTGGGGCTTCTCTCCTCCTTCAGGCCTGTACATCCTGTCAGAGCCTGAAGCCTCCCTCAGACTGCTCGTTTTCTCATCCCAGCCAGCAGAAGGCTGGGGAAAAGGAGAGAATTAGAGATGTAGTATCCTTCCCCTTCAAGTTTTGATAAGCAATAGCTTATATTTTTGCATATGACTCTCACTGTCTAAGCCCAGTATAAGATTATATGAATTAACATATAAGGAAATGTAAAATTATGGGATCTTAAAATTAGAAATAACATGGAGGTTATTCATAATAAAATGAATCTTTTAATTTGTATAGTGCTTTATGGTTTTCATGTGATTTTATAATCTCATTTGAATTTCAGAGTAGCATGGTAAGTATGGAAGTTATGATCCCCATTTTACAGATGAGGAAACTATAACTCATGAATATTAAATAATTTGTCCAAGCACACTGTGTAATAGTGGAGTGAATAAGTCTTCTCATTTCTGGACAGGAACACTATGTCAAAGTTTGCTTATTTCTTTGTTTCTAATTGCCTTCCGAACCTATTCAATCGCATAATGATTTCTGGAGTCCCTAAATTATATGTTGGAACCTGTATTATATATTTTTCACTCATTATATTGATATGAACAATGTAAAGTGTATATAAATTCTAGGATAATGAATATAAAGTAATACCATTTTCTTATATAGTTTGAAATCTAACAAAAGAGGAATTTGAAAATAGCTTGAAAAAGATTACTGTAACTAGAATTATATATTTCCTAAAGGTAACTTTTTTGAAGGAAGATATACATTTGGAAATAAGAGTACTTAACTATTTCCTCTTCTGTAGTATATTTTTTAACACTTGAATTTTACTTACTGTACAATAAAACTTCACTCCATCATTTCCTATCAGGCAAGATATTGAGACAGTGTAACCTTGTTACCGAGTTTTCTGTTAGAGTTTAGAAGAGACGTAAATAAATCAATAGGTGTTATAAAGACCAGACCAGACCTTTGACCAGATCTGTTATTTTTCATGCTAACATTGTGTTTTAAAATTATTACTTACACTCAGGAGTGATGATCCAAATACTTAACAATCAGTCTGGTTGGACAGTGAGCGGTCAGAATATTCACCTGCTATTGGCATTTGGTGTGACTGTATCAGTGTACTTGTGGTATGTGGGCTCTGCTTACACTTGTATGGTGCTTTACACTTTCCTGGAGCCTGCCATATCTGATCTCTCACTTGATCTGGGGCCATATAGTGTCACACCCCTTTGCAGACTGAGGGAATCACACCCAGACAGGTTAAGCAATAGGACCCCTTGGAATGAACTTTTGGCTCTATTTTCAGTATTCCTCCCTGGGTAGAAGTACCCTCTTTTCAGTGAGAGCAGCCATTGTTGATAACACAAATATCATCAACTCCTTTCAGAGAAAACTTAGTAGATGGTAGATAGCATGAGCAATCCCCTCTCCCTTCAATCTTGCTGTCCCAAGCTAATTCTTTTCTTCCAAGGTCCCTTGCAAGAGATGCTTGTACTGCAAGAGTGGAACACTCAAGCGAGCGAGCAGGCTTTTCTCAGTGGAAAAACTGACTCAGCCTCTTTACTCCATATTCACAAAGACATTAAGTACAAAGCCTTGCTTGAAAAGTATTTTTTTAACTGCTTGTTTTCCTTTTTCCACAGAATGGACTCCCCTCAGGAAACAACCCATATGTTTTTAATGGTGATTTTGTAGATCGAGGGAAAAATTCCATAGAGATCCTAATGATCCTGTTTGTCAGTTTTCTTGTCTACCCCAATGACATGCATTTGAACAGAGGGAACCATGAAGATTTTATGATGAATTTGAGGTAACGTAGGCCTTTAGAATTCCTCTTTTGTTATCCATACTGGAAAATGCAGAGAGAGTTAGAGGTGAGTGTAGAAGAGTAGTGACAAGGGAGATCTCAAGGAAAACCCCAATTCTTAACCCCTGCTTTCCTCACCTGAGTACGTACAATTTGCTCTGAAGTCCTTTTCCTCTCTTCCATTTCTGTTCTTCCTTCCACCCTTCACAGGTCAAATGGTGTGTTAAATAGATAGTGTGGTCGAAGGTGTGGTGGGTCTGTGAGCAGGCTTCCATGGAATCATTCTTTTGCTAGTCTTTTGGTTTGCCCCAGATGCTGTCTCTGAAACTAGTAGTATGTTTTTCAGTGATATGTATAATTTTTATGACATGGTGATTGCTTCTGGCATAGTTGTTCATAAACATATTTGAGAACAGCTGTGACATAGCATTTCAACCATCTGACTCACTGTAGATTTGAGAAATAAAGATTGGTTAAATGATTTACTAATTTTTGGTGACGGGCACAGCATGTATCAGTGTTCTTCTTTTCTCTTCTTTCCACCCTCCTTCAAACCCTCTTCTTCTTTTTTCTCTCTTTTAAACAAATTTCTTGTTTGGGTTTTATGAAAAACAGAAATGGGTTTCCTCAAGGGCAGTTGAAGGCATGGCATGTTTCATTCTTTTGATCTTGGACTCTGAGGTAGTTTCAGCAAAACTCAGTGACTGATTAGTTTTGTCTTTGGGGCAGTTTTGACAGCTGGCCCAAGTATAGTGTCAATTCTGATTCTTAAATATGAAAGCAAAACTAAGACTATGATGGAAAGAATTCAAACACTATTACCAGACGTCCATTCTATATAGTATAGCTCAATATTTTTATTTGGGCATGTCATTTAGCCTTTCATTTTTCAGTTAGCCAGTCATATTTATGCATGCAATGGTTAATGGAAGATACCCAGTTCCTGCCATCGAATAGTTTACATCTAGCAGGGGAAACACACAGTGAAATGGTTTTTCAAGTATGAAGAGTCAACCTTTAAGGTTACATAGAGGAGAATTTGCCAAGGAGATCAGAACAGCCAGACAGGTAGGAGGAAAACCAAGAGAGTGTACATACTGTCACAGAATTCAAGAAAAGAAGTTTTTCGGAAGGATGCTGTTGCAGCTGTATCAGGTGTTTCCATGGGGCAGGACAGGTGAGGACCACAAGGCGCTTGGGCAGGCGCAAGACTGATCTCAGCTCGGGAGCTTGTTTTGCTTTAGGAGCAGGACGGTTTCCATGAAGCCTGGAATGAGCTTGCTGTGTCCTGGCCTTACCATGTTGGCTATTAAGAATCCGTATTGTTATCCTAGGATAAGAAGAGTAATTGAAAAAAATTTCTTTATTTTTTTTTGAGACTGGGTCTCGCTATTTTTGCCCATGGAACTGCAGGCTCACATTGCCCGGGGTGCCACGGACTCAAGCAGTCCCCAGCCTCAGCTTCCCAGGTAGCTGGGATTACAGGTGCACGCCACCACACCCAGCTATTTTTTTGGGACTAGGTCTCGCTGTGTTGCCCCAAGCGGGACTCAGCTGTGATCCCTAGCCCCAGCCGCTTCATAGGCTGAAGCTTACAGGCACAAGCCACTGTGCCTGGCTTGAAAAAAAATTTCTATTTCATTAAATCTCCACTAGAGACTACTGTTCAGGCACTGCAACTCCTGACACTTGGTATTCAAGTCTTCAAAACCATTACATGGACTAGAACAGAGTGATATAGTCAACTTGGTACCATCTAGGCTTTTCTCTTATTTTTACTCAGACTTTATCCCCTCAACTCCCCATCCCCACCCCATTATCCACTCACTATAAGATACAGCCTGAGAAATTCTATCGAAATCAAAGGCATTTGGATTCTCCCAGCAGCCATGGCCTACTTCTCTAAATACTTGCATTGTCACAGCTAATGCCCACCACATTTCTTAAATTGTCCTGTAATTGTTTTATGAAAATCTGTTTTCTTCCCCCAGTTGTACTCTACACTCTTTGAGGATAGGGATGATGTTATTGGCTACTTTTGTTCTTTCCCATCATGCCGAACAATGACTTGGGTAACTAGAAGTCAATTCCAGTTGAAGTCTAAGTTACTTGGGTTCTTGATACTTGTGATAGATGGCCAGGGCTCCCTTTTTGCATAGATTAAAATAGTAAGAATTATCAAATTTACTTATGTATTTTAAATCCCATTGGTTTTTGTCTCCAGGTATGGCTTCACAAAGGAGATTTTGCATAAATATAAGGTAAGATTCATTAACCTCCCTTTTTTGAGGGTTTGCATTCACTTTGCTGTTTATACATAGAAGTAAAAAAAGGTGCCTTCAAGAGGGGTGAGGGGTAAGCTAGTAAGAATTCATGCCAATGGCCAGGCATGGTGGTGCATATCTGAAAGCAGCAGTCTAGGAAGCCGTGGCTGGAACCAGGGATCGTGGTTTGAGTCCTGCTCAAGGCAACGTAGCGAGATCTACTTCCACAAAAAAAATAGCTGGGTGTGGTGGCGTGCACCTGTAATCCCAGCTACCTGGGAAGCTGAGACTGGGGATCACTTGAGTTCATGGTACCCCGGGCAACATGAGCCTGCGGTTCCATGGGCAAAAATAGCAAGACCTTGTCTCAAAAAAAAAAAAAAAAGAAGAAGAATTCATTCTGATAAAAATAAAAACATAGCAGAAAGCCCTGGTCATGGTAGAGGCCTAATTTTTTCCCTGTCTAAACCAAAATTTACTTTATAATTAGGTTTGTTGAAATGACATGGGTTTGCAATGTATTGGGGGTATAGGTTTACACCTTTACAAATCTACAAATGTATGTTATCACCCCATGCCCACTACCAAAGCCCCAATAATCCTTTACATAATCCATTAGTCCCCCTTCCCACTTTGCTCCTACTCCCATCATCTTTTTCAGTTCTGCAGTCAGATTTCCTGGGTCTGTTCTGGTTTGGTTTTATCTGTTCATGTTATGGCAAATGGCAAAATTTCATTTTTCATAACTGAGTAGTATTCCACTGTGTAGACATACCACATCTTTATCTGCTCACCTGTAGTGGGACACTTAGATTGTTTCTATAACTTGGCTATTGTAAATAGTGCTGTGATGAACATGGAAGTGCATATATCCCACCAAATTAGTATTTTTGCATTCTTTGGTTAGGAAATGGATTTCTAGATCATATGGTGGCTCTATTTTTAATGTTTTGAGAAACCTCCATATTGTTTTCCATAGAGGATGGATCAGTCTACATTCCCTAACAGTACAAAAGGGTTCCTTTTTCTCTACACCCTCACCAGCACTTACTTGTTACTGATCTTTTTGATATGGTTCTTTTTACAGGTTCTTTTTTACAGATTTATCTTTACCTGATGATAAGTGACAATAAACATTTTTTTATGTGTCTGCTAACCATTGTGTGTCTCTAAAGAAGTATTTGTTTAGCTCTTCTTCCCATTTTTTGAGGGTTTGAATTGTATGAGTTCTTTGTAGCTCTTGGATATTAACCCTTTGTTGCATGTAAGATGTACAAATATATTTTCCCATTCAGGAGGTTGTCCTTTTGTTTTAATGATAGTTTATTTCTTCATGCAGAAGCCTTTTAATTTGGCATTGTCTCATTTGTCTGTTTTCACTTTTGTTTCCCTTGCCACTATAGTGGAGTCCCCAAAGAGATCTCTGAAGCCAGTGTCACAGAGTGTTTTACCTATGTTTTCTTCTATGTATTTTATATAAACCAAGCCCTTTCATTGTCACTTTTGCGTACATTTCAACATAGATGCAAACACATTCCATTGTTTTAAAGATATTCAGGATTTGTGCTTTCCAGGTATGATAAAACATGCAGTCAAGGAAATGACTGTCATGAAGGGAGATGTTTTTAATTCACTAAATCAAGTAGCATACCACATCACACTGAGGGGTCATGTGGGGAAGTACCAGAATCTATCAGAAGGCAAGGAGAAAGCGGTGGAAATGAGCAGGCACCATTATTGTGGTTTCCATAGGGATGAAAGGGAGACATAGTGTCAGCAGGTTTAAGATTGGCTACCCTGAATAGTTTCTGCAGGCTCTGGGATATAGGAGCTGTCCTACTTTGCCTGACACCTGGCCCTGAGGTGACTAGGGCAGGTGAATATTGTTCTGAAGAGTGAGCATCCTATAAAGGAGGTCATTGGGAGTGTGGACTATAGATTGGTTGCTTTGCATATGAAAGACTCTCATTTGCATATGAAAGGAGAGTCATTTACTATCTTTAGGAATTAACCAGCCCTAGAAGGGGCAGTCTCTCTTCCAGAGGACTGCAAGGCACCAAGAATCAAAATGACAAGTATCAAAAATACCAAATGAACAGACATGATTAGTGCATATTAGTTGGTTAATAGATCCATGCTGACATCCTTCGGGTATATTGGGACTATTCAATAAACTTGAAGCTTTCAGAAAAACAAAACTTACACAAACTCTTACCTACAGATACATGGGAAAAAAATCCTGCAGATCTTAGAGGACGTCTATACCTGGCTCCCAATTGGTACAGTCATTGACAATGAAATCCTGGTCATACATGGTGGGATATCAGAGTCCACAGATTTGAATCTGCTCCACCGCCTAGACAGGCACAAAGTAAGAAGCAACCTTTGCATGAATTTAATCTCAGATCTATACTGGGACATGTACCTCTTTTTACTTAATCATGTTGTATTAATTTGTGTCTTAATGTTTCTATTAAGTTGTGTGTTAGTGTTACAACTCTAAAAAGATCAGTATAAAAGTTAAGAAAATCTGTGATTACATGATAAAGAACTAATTGGGGGAGACCTATATGTAGAACTTTTTTAAAGTTCATGGTGAAAATATGGGAAAATGAGGAAATATTGGCATTTAATATAGCTTTTAAAAGTAAAAAAAAAAACCTGATTTTAAAAAGTAGACTCTGTACTATTACAGTAAAATATACATCATATTTGCCATTTCAACCATTTTAAGTGTATAGTTCAATTGCATTGGCAATGCACATTGCTGAGAACTGTCACCACTATCACCACCATCCAGCTCCAGAACTTTTCGTCTTCCTGAACTGAAACTCTACTCATTAGAGACGAATCCCCCCTCTCCAGCCCCAGCCAACCACTGTTCTATTTTCTATGACTTTGACTACTTTAGCTGCCTCACATAAGTGGAATCATATAGCAGGTTTTTTTCTAAGCTGATATAGTTTACCTTATATTTCAAATGACTCAGGTAATTAAAAAAAATTCCATCCAAAAAATCATATTAAATACAACAGAAGCAGAGCAGGAACCTATTTAAAACTTCTGAAAGAAGTGGCTGGGTGGAGTCATTTAAGCTTCCACTTCTCTTGGGTTCCTTTGACTGGGCCATGCAGAGTGACAGTTGTCTTTGTTCTCATGATATCAGTATATAGTCAAGCCAATAAGGTATTTTAATCAGCACAAGATAGTCAGTGTTCACATAATGAATGACTAGGATTCAAGCCAAGAGCCAAGGCATGTGATGTCACCAAATACTGGTAAGCACGTGCCGTGAATACTGCACTCCACCACCAAACACCCCGTGACAACCGTGTTAATCCATCATGGCAAATAACACCAGTTGATCAGATTGAAATCTTTTTCTGCCCTGAGATTAGCCTTGAGTAGCCAGCCCATCCTTTTTGAGACTTTTAGAGTTCATTTTTGGAATGCTTATCTCTGTCTCTGTGGAGATCTTAAGTTGAAAGCCACCTTGACCCAGTGGCTACACGAAGCCCTGCCATCAGATGAATGTGGCTAGCTAGCTTTATATCCTGCTTCCACTGTGGCCTGGCTAGGTGACTGGGCAAGGTACTGAGATTTCCTTAGTATCATTGCCCACATCCATATATTTAAGCTTAAAATTCCTACCATGTTGAATTGTTGGGATAATTAAATATAATTATTTAGATGAAGAAAATGCCATAGTGTAAGCTCTAAACATAAAGATCTTTTTTTTTTTTTTTTTGAGACTAGGTCTTGCTATATTTGCCCATGGAACCACAGGCTCTCGTTGCCCAGGGTACCACAGACTCAAGCAATCCCCAGCCTCAGCTTCCCAGGTAGCTGGGATTACAGGCACGCGCCACCATGCCCAGCTATTTTTTTGGAACTAGGTCTCACTATGGGCCCCAGGCGGGACTCGAACTGCGATCCCTAGCCCCGGCCACTTCATAGGCTGAAGCTTACAGGCACGAGCCACCATGCCCGGCCTAAACATAAAGATCTTTACACCAACTTTCTTATCTTTTTCTTACACCTAGATCTGAGGTTTTAGACACCAAGACAAACGTGGGGGCAGGGAGGTGGGGGTTCTCAGGCTACCTCAAATTTCATCCCCTTTGGGGAATCATTGTTCCACTTAATCGTAGGCTGTTTTTAAAAATAGGAATTTGATGAGTATATTTTTTGTCTCTTTAACCCCTACTCAGGTGAGGTGGAGCCAGCAGCACATACTTGTTCTGAATAGACTTGAACTGTAATGAAGGTGGTTGGCTCAAGCCTTTGGAATTCTAACCGATGAGATACGAAAATCGATTTTCAAGTCCAGTTTTATAGTCCCCACTCTCCCATCCCTTAGGACCCTCCTGGTTTACACCTGTTGTCACGGTGTAATTGTTAGTTGTGGGAACCTGATAGTGTCATTCTAGGTTCATTAGATTTTTAAAGGTGGGCAGAGTGGTGGGGGCTCGGGGCATTAGTCAGTGCAAATGGAAATAGAAGGAAAATTTTATCAGACTAAGACTGGTTTCTTCAAAATCCCTGCAAGAGGTATGGAAAGGGATCATTTGTGGACCCCCAGGAGAATATGGTGGTATGGGACCCCTTAGAAACTCTAATGGGAAATTTCCCTTGTAGGATATTGTCATTAGTTAAAAATGTTCGATCAGAACTTCATAGGCCCACTTTGTAGAGATCAGTGGATCAATGAAATGAAGGTGGTGGGTGAGTTGGATAAAGTGACCATGTGGTTTTCGTTACATTGAGGCACAGTATGGACAGAATACTAACTGGTTCTGAAGGACACTGGATTTGGTTAAACCATGAATTTGTTTTCTTAGATGAAATCGGTGCTGATCCCACCAGTTACAATAGATGAAGAACATGCTGACCAAAGGAAAAGTAAACTTGGTGCTATCACTCAGGAAATGAAAGCGAGTGGAAACCTTTCTGAACAGTTAACAAAGCGTGAATGGGAACAGGTAGGTAATTAGTGTTCACCCAGATGGCAGCAAAGACACAGCATAGCTGTTGTCCCTTACAGTGTATGGATAAAAAGTCACTTTGCCTTTATCAGCAGATTGTATCATTCTCTGAGTCCATCTCTATATTAACAGCTTTATTGAGTTACAAAGCACTGTCCTATAATTCATTCGTTTGAAGTATACAATTCAGTGGGTTTTGATATATTCACAGTGTTGTACAATGATCACCACAATCTCATTTTAGGATACTTTCCTGACCGCCTAACCGATTATCAGTCATTCCCCATTCCCTTCCCGACCCTCTGATCTCTTAGGAAACCTCATATAGCTATTCATCTACTTCCTGTTCTTGTGGATTTGAGTCCTCCGAACAGCTTATAAAAATGGATTCATACACTAGGTGATTTTTTTCATGTGCCAGCCTTCTTTACTGAGCGCATTGTTTTTAGTGTCATCCTTGTTGCAGGATGTGATCAGCACTTCCTTTCTTTTTATTGCTGAGTAATATCCCATTGTATGGATAATACTATGTTTTGCTTATTCATTCATCAGTAGTAGATATTTTTGTTTGTTTCCATTTTTTGGCTGCTATGACTAATGTTGCTATAGACATTCACATACAAGTTTTCAGATGGATATATATTTTAACATCTTTTGGATGTATACCTACAAGAAGAATTACTGGGACATAAGGTAATTTTAAGTTTAACATTTTGAGAAACTTCCAAACTGTTTTCCCAATAGGCTGTAATCACCAGTGTGTAAAGGTTCCACTTTCTCCACATCCTCACTAACAACTGTGATTGTTTATACTTTTGGTTATGACCATACTAGTAAGTGTGGGTAGATTTTCACTGTGACTTTGATTTGATGTGGTGTGGGTATTTCTCTAGCAATTAATGATGTCATGTATCTTTCTATGTGCTAATTGGTCATTTGTGTATCTTATTCGGAAAAATGTCTATTCAGATCTTTGCCCATTCCAAAATTGAGTTATTTATCTTACAATTATTATTTTAAAAGTTTCTAAAAATATTATGGATATGAATACATTACTAGGTATATTATTTGCAAATAATTCTTCCCCATTTTGTGATTTAATTTTCCCCTTTCTTGATGATGTCCTTTGCAATACAAAAGTTAAATTTTGTTGAAATTCAATGTATCTGTTTTTTCTTTTTAAGTTTATGATTTTGGTGTATCAAAGAAGCCATTGCATAATCCAAATATTCTTGTGAAAAAGTTTTCTTCTAAGCATTTTATAGTTTTAATGTTTATGGTTAGATATCTGATCTATTTTAAGTTAATTTTTGTGTATGGTGTGAAGTGAGTATCTAAATTCATTCCATTAGAGGTGAATATTCACTTATCCCAGTACCATTTGTTAAAAAGACTATTCTCATTGAATTTTCTTGTTATATTTATCAAAATTGAATTGACCATAACTATGAAGGTTTTTAGTTCTAGACTCTTAATTCTATTCCACAATCTTAATGTCTATCCTTATATTAGCAGTTTTGATTACTGTAGATTTGTAAGTTTTGAACCTGGAAGTGTGGCTATTCTGGGTCCTTTGATTTTCATATGAATTTTAGGATCAGCTTGTCAATTTATACAAAAAAGTTACTGGGATTTTGTTAGGTATTACCTTGCATTTCTGAATCAATTTGGGCATTATTATAGTCTTAACAATATTATATCTTTATTTTTAGGAACATGGAATGACTTTACCTTTACTTTGATCTGATTTTAACAGTGTTTTGTATCACATACATTGGAGTACTTGTTTTGTTAAAGCTATTTCTAATTAATTCTTAAGTGTTTTTGATGCTATTGTAAATAGAATTATTTTTCTTAATTTTACTGTGGATTGTTCTGTGGATTGCATATAGACATATAATTACATGTTGATCACATATTGTGAAAGTTTGATAAACTTATTCATTCTAATGGTTTTAACAGATTTTGGATATATATCTGTGAATAGAGGTGATTTTGCTTCTTCCTTTCCAGTCTCTTTCCTTGCTTAGTTGCACTATCCGGAACCCCAAGTACTCTGTTAAATAAGTGATGAGTAGTTATCCTGTCTTTTTCTTGATATTAGAGGGAAGTATTAAGCCTTTCACCATGAAGTATGATGCTAGGTGTTTGTAGCTGTCCTTCATCACATTTAATTTCTTTTATGCCTATTTTGTTGAGTGTTTTTGTCATGAAAAAGTGTTGACTTTTGTCAAATGCTTTTTTCTGTCTCCATTAAGATGATTATGTGGTGTTTGTTCTTTTAATCTATTATATTGATTGATTTCAGATGTTAAGTCAACTTGCATTCCTAAGATAAACCCTATTTGGTCAAGTAACCCATTTATATGTTGCTGGATTCAGTTTGTTAATATTTCTTTGAGTAGTATTACATCTGTACTGCTAAAGGATATTAGGTTTTTCTTTTCTTGTGATGTCTTTGGTGTTGCTGTAGAATTGATTCATAGGCGGAATTAGGAAGTATTATCCATTCTTCTATTTTTTGGAGGAGTTTGTGAAGAATTGATTCAAATTATTTTCCAAATGTTTGACAGAATTCATCACTGACACCATCTGAGCTTGGGGTATTTTAGTAGGAAGTTTTAAAATTACAAATTCAGTCTTCTTCCTTGCTATGTATTTCCATCCACATTTTCTATTTCTTCTTGAGTAATTTGTAACCTGGTAGTATTCATAGTCTTTATCTACCTTAGAATTTCTTTATTTCATCTTACTTATCCAATTTGTTGACTTCAAGTTGTTTGTACTGTCCCATTAAGTATGTATCTTAAAATTTCTTTAAGTTTGGTAGTGATGTCCCCTCTTTCATTTCTGATTTTAGCAATTTGAGTCTTCTCTCTTTTTTTTCTTTCTCAGTCTCATTAAGGTTTGTCAATTTTATCAATCTTTTTCAAAGAACCAACTTTTGATTATATTGACTTTTTATTTTCTATTCTTTACCTCATTTATTTCTGCCCAAATCTTTATTTTTTCCCTTGTTTTAATTTAGTTTAGGTTTAGTTGACTCTTCTTTATCCAGTTTCCTAAGATGAAAGGAAATACCATTGATTTAAGATCATTTTCCTTTTTGGCAAAGCTGTAAATTTCCCTGTAGGTATTACTTTTACCCTCATCCTATTAGTTATGCTGTGTTATACTTTTTTTCACTTATCTCAAAATATTTTCTAGTTTCCTTTGTGATTTCTGCTTTAACCCATAAGTTTAGTTTATGCATATTTGTGAATTTCCCCTGTTTCCTTCATTAATTCCTACTTGCATTCAATTGTGGCTAGAGAACACATTTTGCATGATTTAAATCCTTTAAAAACTGTTGAGGCTGTTTTTTGTGGCTTAACATATGGTCTGTCTTGGGAAAGCTCTATGTGCTGTTGAGAAGAAGGATTCTGTTCAAGTGTGTGAGCATATTTGTAATAGTTGCTTTGAAATCTTTGTCAGTTAAGTCGATGTCTAATTCCCTAACAGGCAGTTTCTATGACCCACTTGTTTTTCCATGTGTGTTTTTATTCTTTCTATGTCTTATCATAGAAGTCACTAGATTACCTATCATTTTTTTTGAAACTAGACATTTTAGGTAGTATGTCGTAGTAACTGTAGATATTCTCATACTCCTCTGGCCATGTCGTTATTTGCTTTTTTTGCTCATTTTTTTAAAATTTGGTGGCTTATCTGGAATAGTGATGTCTGCTCCATCTGTATGCAGCCTTTTCTGTCACTTCTTACAGTGGTGCTGCCTTAGGCATGTGTACAATCTCCATGACTACCAGAGATGGTTTTAGCTAGGCACTCTATGACTGTCTCTTTCCCCCATTTTCTCTTTAGGCTTTGGCCCATCTGCCTTGCTTTTTATCAAACCCAGCTCTTCGCTGTCTCTAGTTGCTAGCTGATTGTGCTCTTGTTTTTAATAATGCCCCCAACTGCACAGATAGCTGCACAACCTGATGCAATTAGGGTTAAACTCCTTTCCAAAGGCTGAGTGTTCAAAGTATTTGAAACTTGTTCTCATCATCCCCCCCCCATCTCTTCTCATTTGTCCCTTTCCCTGACTCTATTGGTTAAACATCTAGTTAGTCTACTGTTTCTGCTAGTATTATGGAGCCACCAACCTTCTTCTATTTTGGTTGCCCCAAAGCAGCTGCTATGTCTTGATTCAGATCCCTTATACCTTGATAGCTGAAAATGTCTAAAACATGTTTCTGATATAAAATATGCTATCATCAATGAGGAGAAAGAAAGATGGAGGGCTAGAAAGAGAGGGAAGATTAGAAAAAGAGAAATAGAATTCGTCACTGATTTGTTCATCCAAAGTATTTCAAATTCAAGTTAGAATAAGAGGACTCCTATAGTAATGTCTCCTTAGATTTTGGTATCCAAATTCCAGACTGAAGACTAGAACAAACACTTATAGGATTATAGTGAATAAAAAAAATGATACCAGAGAGAGTGGCATGTACAAAAGGAAAATTGTACTCTCTGGAAGCCTCAATGACTTAAATTATGAGATATGGAGCCATAAGAGGCAGGAGGAAGGGATCTGGTGCTATAATTCTTTTATAGACCCTCCTCTTGTCCCCAAAATATAGATAAGGCATCTTACAGACTCCACATGGGCTAGGGCTGACACAAGAATCTACTGACCAGAATCTTATTCCCAATATTTAGGGAATTTCAGTTGTACCCTTAATTTTTCTTTCTTCAGTTTCTGATACATAGTGGACATGCAAAGTCAGCTAGATTTGAAATTTCCAGATAAAAACAGATTTCACAATTACTTTATTTTGCATGATCTATGATTTTATAGTAAATATTATAGACACGTTATTTGTCCCAAAGTCATGGAAGTGCATAACTCTTGGTAGCGTATTAGACTTTAAATTTTATCTCCTGTTCACTGAGAGGTGGAAGATATATATGTTCATAGTTACATCATTTTTTAAAGTCAAGTGTGATACTTTTCTTTTAAGACAGACTTGCAACAAGGAAGTCAAAGAGGCTTCCTCTCTAGAGAAATTTATTTATTTGGAGCTATTTATAAATAACTAAACAAAACTTAATTTTTATTTATCATGTACTATACATTATCACATATAAAAATTCATATATGCATATTATTATATAGGAATATAAACAACTAAATTTTGTTATTTATATCCTCAGTGACTCCCTTCTATTAATATCCTTGTTTAACAGGTATTTACTGAACTTTATTGAATGTTTAGGCACATAGTAGTTCTAGGATTTGAGAACATCAATAACCAAAGATTTATTACTTCACAGACCTCACATTCTAGGAAGAAGAGTTAAATAATTATATATGTAATAATATTTATATATAATTATAACAATTAAATAAATATATATTAAGTGATAAATTTTGTGGGAAATATTAAATATGGAAAGTATTAAAGCTAGAATAAAGTTAAAGGAACCAGGAGAGCTAGAGTTTGGGTCTGCAAGAAGCCGGGCATGGTGGCTCGTGCCTGTAAGCTTCAGCCTATGAAGCGGCTAGGACTAGGGATTGCGGTTCGAGTTCCGCTCGGGGCAACACAGCGAGACCTAGTCCTAAAAAATAGCTGGGCGTGGTGGTGCGTGCCTGTAATCATCCAGTGAGGCAATGGATAGACAAGGAGCGGGCAGCTAAAGACATATAGGCATTTGACTGGAAGATGCAGGCTGAGCACAACTTCTAAAACAACACATTTGAAAACTAGAAAGAAGACATGTAACTAGGTGAACATGTAAAAGAATGGTGAGTCTGTAGTACTAGTGGCTTATAAAAGATGCATTTGAATATATCTTTCCCCAAAATGTACTTTTGATAACTAGATTACTTAGAACTGTTGACAAGTACAGGGTACTTGTAGTATTTGTTTTATATTTAGGAGGTTTAGAGGGTGAGATCAAATAGATTTTTGTTGACCAGATCATTCAAAAGCTGTCATCCCATAAAGTTTTTCCAATTTTTGGTTGAAAATTTTCAGGAAAAAGATTTGTGCAATGAAGGAGGAAACACTTTCTTGCACTTACCACTCCAAAGACCCTTGAATTTCAGAAGGGAGGGAAGATAGTGAGGGAAGGAAATTGTCTTTGCTGAAGATTTTGTTTTACCAACAAGGGTCCCTTTTAGCATTTTTTTGTTTATGGGCCTCAAGATTAAATCTATGGTGTGGCCACAGTCTGGATAAACTTAGTCAAGCAAATAAATTCTCAGCAGGGGGAAGAAATAAGGAACTTATGGAATGGATGATTCTGAAGACATTTATTTCTCTAAAACTGATACCTGTTGTGATTTTAAATGAAAGAAAAATTGGTGTTAGAAATACCTTTCTCATTTCATTGATGAGCCAATTAAGACCATATTAGGTTATGTGAGTTGTCCAAGGTAACACTTGCAGAACTAACTCCTTGGCCAGTGTTTATTTTAGTTCAACAGAGTTCTAGCATATATACCTTTCACTTAGGAATACATTCAACTGTATGCATATGGTAAAAAGGAGAAAAACTTGTATAATTTTTATCTTATTTATCATATACTATACATTATCACATATAAAAATTCATATATGCATATTATTATATAGGGATATAAGTACAAAATCATATATACTGTGCTTTTAGGGTAATTTAAAAGGTTTTCCAAGGTAATTTTGGCTATAAATAACTTGCATTTCATGTAGGAATTTAAAACCTAATCTCCTCCTTGATAAAATTCAACCCCTTGTGTTCCGTGTTTCCTCCTTCATTGCAGTAAAGGACAAATCCAGTTCCCTAAACATTCATTCATGGTAGAGCCAGATCTGTGAATGACTCAGTTTCAAATGCAGGTGTTATTTTTGTTATAAACAAAACAAAGGAAATGGGTTTCATTGTATGTAGTTGTGGAGTTCCATCAATATTGGATTCAGTCAGGGGGAAAGGAGAATTCTGGTCTGAATCTTCGTTGGGTGGTTTTGCTTCGCACTTCAGTGAAAAGCTCTGATGTGTCTGGTGTGTTCCTGGTTGCAGGGTTTCACTCATTCTGACCACGTGTTTTTCATTCCAAGGTTCTCTCAGTCCTGCTCTTCACTCCTCCTCTCTGTCTTTTCCTTCACTTATTTCTAGCTCCCCTTCAATATCAAACCTATAAATAGGTGTACATTCAAGCTTAGTGAGATAGTCATGTCGGGTGCTCTTCCTAAGACCTGCTGGGATAATGGCTTAAATGCAAGCACAAGAAACATGAGGAAAATACAGACTATTAGAATCATAGTCTGTTGGAACTTGGAAACATTTTATAAGCATCGGGGAAATTCCCCCCCTACCCCTCTGTGTTCTCAGACTGGTTGAACAATCAAATTAACATAGACAGATGAGTAGGAGAAAATAACAAATTTAATTATATATGCAGAATCTTCATAGCTTGCAAAGCTAGTGAAGCAAAATGAGGTCTCCTGAGCTAAGAAGATGTTTACCCTGCCTTATGGATAGATTTCTCCAATAGAAAGGTTATTATTGATAAAAACTCAAATTCTGACAAATACCTTCAATTTTCATTCTCCTAGATAGTTAAAGGGGTGGTAAATATTGCCCTCAAGCCTGCAGACCCTCGATTAACCTCAGCTTGAAATAATCCACAGTTCAATGTGATGCTAATCCGCAAGGTCTGATTTGAACATCTTGGGGAGAGGCCTATCCCTCACAAGTCATCTTCCTGATTTTAAAGATTTAGAAAATAAGACCTCAAAAGTTTCCTCAAGGTCGCACAGCTTCAGCGATAAAGCTACTACTACTGCCTAAGTTCTTATAGAAGCGTCAGTAAAGAAACATACAGCAATCAGAGCACAAACAGGGAGCCTTCAATTTTCTGTGAGAAATATTCTTAGAAACTTGGCTCTTTAGTCCTGGGCATCAGGTGCTTGTCTCTTTTAGTACTAGAAGGAAATGTTATATTAAAAAATACTTGTGAATTTAGGAGAACACATTGTGGAAACCAGTCAGTGGCTACATGTATGGCCGAAACTGAGGATATACTTAACTGGGGGGTAGAAAGTAAAGGAGAGGCTTTGGGAAGTATTCTCGTATGAACGGTTGTCTATATTTATGATGGAAAGATAGCAAGAAGAAAAAAGGAAGGAAGCCACTTAATGCTGTATGTTCAACGGACAAAAACCAGGGTTAAAGCTAAAGCTGGGATGGATACCTCCCTTATCATTTTTGAACATATTGCATTATGGGAATCTTTCTGCTTTGAACTTGACAATAGAATTCTTTTAAGAGAAAAGAGAAAACAATTGTGATAGGATTTTAAAAGACAAACAAACAAAGGCAAAGGTGATGGCGCCTACATCTTGCTGCGTAGGTTATTGCTACTGCTACATTAGTTACTGGAGATGAACAGAAAGGGGTTGCAGTGACTATGGGCAAATGAAAATGATTCTGGAAAAGTTGCATGGAGGAGAGGAGTATGAAAGAGTTTTGAAAGAGGAGTGAGAAATAGACTTTGGAATAACTTGCCTTTATATTTCTGGCAAGTAAGTTGGGATCTAGAAAGACGAAGTCACTTGCAGGCAGTAACCTAATCTGGTGTGTTGTCCCAAGGTTGTCGATATTCTGTGGAGTGATCCTCGAGGCAAAAGGGGCTGCTTCCCCAACACAAGCAGAGGAGGAGGCTGCTATTTCGGACCAGATATTACCTCCAAGATTCTGAGTAAATTCCAGTTGAAGTTGCTCATTAGGTCTCATGAGTGCAAGCCTGAAGGGTATGAAATCACCCATGAAGGGAAGGTAAGCTGATGTGACTGCTAACGTCCTCTTGGACTCCTGTTCCCAAGCATAGTCTTTCTTTGCAGGATGGGTCTGCTCTGGAGTTCCCTGGGGAGATGGCTTCCCAAACACCAAAACAGAAGGCCATACTGTGGTCAACAGCAGTAGGGACCTCCAGGGCTCGCAGAGGCTGTTTGAACAGGCCTCACTGCCCCTTGTCCTAAGAGAAACTGGGCTTATTTCCCTGGTCTCCTCTAATCCCTGAGACAGACATTTTGACACCTGGCACTAAATACATACACAGAAAGACTTTGTCCTTTATGATCTCAAAGAAACTGTCCAGGATGGAGGGGGCTTAAAACGTACTTAGTCTCATAGAACAGGTAAAAGGCAGCCATGAACTGAGTTTATTCTCTTCTACCTATTGCCCTTTCCTTGTCGGGGCAGAGCCACCAAATCTCCTTCTGATCCTCATGCTGAGCAGGCAACCTCTTGCCGGTTGCTAGGGTTGGCTTAGCTGCAGCTACTAGACAGGAGGACCACGTGCTCCTTCAGTGGTGCCTGGGAAGGTGAGGTGAGGGCCAGGGTAAGGTTTCTTGTTCCAAGTTGTCCCAGAGTACTCTCCCCCTATAAAATAAGTAGCAATGATATAAGAAGTAAAAGAAATACCAAATGACCTGGCATTTCCTTGTGTTCCAGCCCTTTGTCTTAACACTAGTATATAGTGTTCATGTTGGGCTCATACTAACATTGCAAGACTAACAGTTAAGGCCAGTATTATGCAGGGTCTCTGTAAGAAAAGAAGGAGAAAATAGCAATGACTTATGTGAAATGATGTGGTCATCAGGGCAGGTTTCCCGCCGTTGACAGGAATTGCCCTCTCAACCTCCCCAAAGCTCCAAACCTTACTCCTGCCAGAGAGAGTAGTCATGCTCCCTTGCTCTAGCTAAACCAATTCTAGTACTGGTTTAGATTTTAGCACTGGTTTTGGGGGGCCTGAGCCCTCTAAATCAATCTAAGCAAAAGAAAAAAACTGTGACTAGACAGGTTTCATTTCAAATGCTCAAATATACAAGGAAATAAAAAGACTTTACCCTCTTGGAAAATAAGAGTCTGCAAACTGAGCACTAAGAAGAATTCCAAGATCTGGAACTGAAATTGTACAGAGAACTGCAAGGCCATGCATACCCCGTGGGTATCAAATGAGTGAATAGCTAATGCTCCTAGGGACACTGATTTGAAAACCTTGTTTCTCTTTGATGGAATCATGGGAGATCTTATCAGAATGTGATAATTTGCAGGGATTATGTTTGCTTTTTGATTTTGATTTATAAGAATTGAGCTATTGCTGACTTTATTGAATGACCTTTTGAGAACTTATTCTCTATGAACCTGACCTTTTTCTTTTACCAGGTTATTACTGTATTTTCTGCTTCTAACTATTATGAAGAAGGCAGCAACCGAGGAGCTTATATCAGGATGGCTTCTGGTATACAGCCTCGATTTTTCCAGTACCAAGTAACTAAGACAACATGTCTGAGACCTCTCCGTCAAAGGTATATTTTGTGTATATTCTAAGGTTATGGAGGACCAAGTATAACCCATCCAAAGTGACTAAGAGTGGTGATGGGAGAGGCAACACCTACTTATTGGGTACTCATTAGAATAAAAATAATGGGAATTGTTCCAGACACCAAGTGAAGCATGAACTCTTATTTTGAACCCAGAGAAGGGATTTTCAGTCCATACATTTTTTTCAGATACCTGTGAATAGTCCCTAATAAAATATAAAGAAGGACTCTAGACCCACCCATTCTCATAATTTATAGTCTTCTCTGCCCCCAAGTTGCCCAGTTTGCTCTTATTCTTCTCTATTCAGAAGTATCTATAACTGAAGGAATTGACCATGGTTCTAAGTAATGGCATTCACCACTTATCTTCCTTTTCTCCTTGAACGTGATCTATTTTAGATTTTTTTTTATGCTATAAGCATAACATCTCTACTAATAACAAGTGAGAAAAAACAAAGATGATTAGAGAAAACACAATGATCTTCTCTCCCTCTACTGTTCAGGAATTCTTTTGCCCATAGGTAACTGAAATGAACAGACTGGAGTGGACCTTCTACCTCTTCTTCCTGCTCCTACAAAAATAGGCAACAATTACTCCTTATTGTATAGAAAAAATTTTTGAGCATTTACTATGTGTTAAACACTCTTCTAAGTACATAGCAAAAAGCAAAACAGGCAGACGCCCTCCCCTTCATCAAACACATCTCTAAATGACAGGAGGCAGGCAGTAAGCATACTTTTTTTAAAACGAAGAATCACAGTACATGCACTAGTCTACAATTGACTTTTTTTCTTAAGGATCACATCATGAACAGTAGGCCAAGTGAGCACACACAGGCCTAACTGGTCCTTTTAATAGCTGCATAATATTCAGTAGTATACTTGTGTCATGACAGTTTTGGAGTGGCTAGATCTTATTCAATTAATGACCATCCAGACTTGTTTCAGGACTCTGCACTTTAAAATATGCTGTGACAAACATTCTTCTACATGTGGGTATGTGCATATACACACCTATATCCATAAGTTTTACATTGGATGGGATTTATGGACTTACATGCTTAAAGTTTTGCTAGTTACTTCAAAAGATTTGTAACAACTAATGACCTGAAAAATAGTGGACCAATTTCTCCATATTCTCATTGCTCTCATTATTACTATGTTTCTTAATTTTGGCCAAGCTGATGAATGAAAATGATGAATCTCATTGTTTTAATTAGCATGTTTTAGACAGCTGAACCTGCCCATCTTTTGTTTTCGGACATTGCCTTTTCTCGTCTTTGAGTTTCTTGTTTTTATCATCCTTCATTTTATACTGGACTGTTTGTCATTTTCTTTTCCTTTTTTTGGATGAGAAATTTTGTTTGTCATTGTCTGATCAGTTTTTAGGAGTTCCTTGTATTTAAGGGTAGAAGGATTTTATGAACATGTTGCACGAATTTTGTTGGGAATCTTGATTTTGCTTTAGTTCTATGAAATTGTGCTTTATTTTACTTTTATCATAACTGTTGAATTTTCACTTTCTTTAAAAAGTCTCCACACTATATTCATATACATTATACATACCAGTTTATGTAAATATATACACATAAAAGAAATAATCTCAGATTTATTTATGTTAATAGCGCTGATGAAATTTATTTCATATATAAAGTTTACTGATTTAAAGTATACAGGTCAGGGATATTTAGTATACTTACAAAGTTATGCAGCCATCACCATATTCTAATTTTTCAATATGTTAGCCACCCTAAAAAAGAAAGCTTATGCTTATTAGCAGTCACTGGTCACCTTTCCCCATCTAGGTAACAACTAGTCTACTTCCTATATCTATAGATTTGCCTATTCTAGATATTTTGTATAAACAGGATTCTATAATATGTGGTCTTTTGTGACTATTCTTTTGCTCAGTACAATGCTTTTGAGGGTTATTCATATTGTAATATTTATCAGTACCTCATCCAGTTTTATGGCTGAATAACATATTGTATGGATATACCATATTTCCTTTGTGATCATCTAATGGAAATTTGAGTTGTTTTTTGGGTTGTTTCTACTTGTTTGTTCTATAAATGATGCTCTTTTGAAGACTGGAGGACAAGATTTTGTACATCCATATGTACCCTAACATAGGGTCTATTGTGGAGCATGTTCCATATGAACTTTAGAATAATGTATATTCTGCTATTGTTGGGCAAAGTATTTTATACATGTTAGATGTGGTTGGGTTATAGTCCTGTTCATTTGTATCCTTTTTGATTTTCCACTGAGTTGTTCTTTCCATTATTGAAAGTAGAATATTGAAATCCTCAGCTGTTACTGTTGTCTGTTTCTCATTTCAATCATTTTTGTTTCATGTAGTTTTGAACTCTGTTGTTAGGTAAATATATGTTTACAACTGTTGATTGGCAATCATCTTCTTGATTGACTTTTTTTATCATTATACCATATCCCTTTTCTTCCTCTTTTGTAACTTTCGTCTGTTTGGTCTAAGTATGGTCATGCTAGTACTCTGTTTGCATATTATATTTTTTTGTCCTATTATTTTCATACTGTTTGTATCCTTAAAGCTAATGTGTTTTCTATAATACCATATCCCGTCTCACAATCTCTGCTTTTTGACTTGATTATTTAATCCACTTATGTGTAATGTTATTATTTATATGGTTGGATTTACATTGGGCATTTTGTTTTTGGTGTGGTGGTATATGAAGCATGATTACTTTGTTCTTCTGTTTCTCCTTTATCTTGAATTTATTTTAATAAATTGTCAGAAGTTTAGCATCCAGATGGTTAGTTAACTATGCCAGCATTTTAAACACTCTTTTTTTTTTACTGATTTGTAATACTTTCTTTGTCATATATATTGTTTCCATACGTAATTTGCTATATTTATCAAATTTCTATGATGTTGGATCATGTATCTGTGTTCTTCTTATGTGTCAGTACCTCCTGTTTTGTTTCAGCAACCTTATGGTAAATTTCAATATCTTATGTAGAAACTCCCCATTTCCCTTCTTTTTCAAAATTTCAGACAATTGTTTGCATGAATATTTGAAATAGAAAAGGAATCACTAGCTTTTTATTTAAATTTTCAGAAAACATGCTGCATATACTCACCATCTTATATCATACTATGTGTTAACTAGGTAATTCATTTAAAGTAAAAGCTGGTGAGTGTTAACATACACATTAAAATAAAACAGAATAGGATGATTTATGAAACTTTTACTGATGTTTTCTTAACATAGGGTGAGTCTTATGGAAAGTAGTGCCATCAGAATATTAAAGGAGAAAATGATTTCACGAAAAACTGACCTTGTTAATGCTTTCCAACTTCAAGACCGTAATAAATCAGGTAAGAAAATTAGATAATTACAATGATGTGAAATTTATATATAAATAAAGAAAAAAAAAGAAAATTAGATAATGCATTTCTTAACATACCAGACTGCGTACTGATCAGTTTTTATTTTCTTAAGATTTCAGTTTCTATTTTTACTAGCAAGGAATGATAGAGATAAAATTAATCATTGTAGGCCAGACATGGTGGCACATGCCTATAAGCGGCAGTGTAGGAAGCCACGGCCAAGGCCAGGGATCATGGTTTGAGTCCCATGGTGGGGGGGCACATAGTGAGACCTAGTCCCAAAAAAACAGCTGGGCGTGGTGGCGCACAACTTAATCCCAGCTACCTGGGAAGCTGAGGCTGGGGATTGCTTGAGTCTGTGATACCCCGGGCAATGTGAGCCTGCAGTTCCAGGGCAAAAATAGAAAGACCTAGTCTGGAAAAAAAAAATTAATCATTGTATGCATAGAAAAAGGCATATTCTTCCTTCCCAGTAAGCTTCTTTCAAGTTAAAATAACCCTGAATTAGATTTCTATTCTAGTAGTATTTCAGACTTAACTCTGGCAGGCCTTCCTATTGACAGCTACATCTAAGAGACTGCAGAACTTTAGTGCATTTACCAGCCTCACAGTAAGTAAGGTAAATTTGTAGGCCACATCTCCTTTGCTCATGAAAGGCTATTGAAACCATTTGTGGGAGCTTGGAGCTGCTAGCTGGATTATCCTGGGGGCAAGTGCTAATAGTAGTTTAATAATCAACTCTTGACAATAATCCTGAGATAAACTGAATTTGCCTGAATTTCCACATTAATCCTGGATCCTCAAAGTGGCTGAAGTAGTCCTAGGTCTATAGTGCCCCCTAATTTCTAGCATGCAAATGTAAACCCATCGTCATGAAAAACATCTCTGATTTTGGCTACTAGAACACCCAGAGATTAAGATCAGCCAACATGAATTCACAAACAAAGATCATTAAAGAAACAAGAAGACAAGCTATGATGAGTGAGTTAGCAGGAACACTAGACACCTGATTTAGTTTGCCAAGGGCATGAGCTATTAGAATTCTCTACTAAAAAGAAAAGTAATAAATGTTTAAAGAAATAAAAGATAATATCATAAACATACATTTAAAAATGAGTTGAAGAATAACCAAATAAATACAAAAATAAACTCGTTTAAAAAAACCATGAGTAGGTTAAAAAGATTAGACATTACTTGAGAAAGAATTAGATAGATTGAGAGTAAAATGAGGAGGTTTAGCATATATCAGATCAGGTTCCCAAGAGGAGAAAATGTAAGATATGATATATTTGACACAATAATGGCTAAAGCTTTTCTAGAACTGATAAAAGATTGAAATTCACAGGTAAAGAAGATCAGTGATTCTCAAACAGGATAAATAAAATTAAAGCTATACCTATACACACTTGTGAAATTATGAAGTACCAGTAATCTTAAGAACAAGAAGAGAAAGAAATATGCATTGCTGGGGAAAAAAAAAAAGGACTGATTTCAGATATCTCAGTAGTTGCAGTAGAAGTCAGAAGAGAATAGAGTCATATATACAAAATACTGAAAATAAAATTTATTGAAATATTGAAGTAAATATTGGAAATAAAGATTGAAAATGCATATTGAAATGATACATATGAAAATGCTAATAAAAATAAAGCCGAAGCAGCTTTATTAATACCAGAAGAAGCAAACTTTAAGGAAATATGCATTGCTAGAAATAAAACAGGTCGCTTCATAATGTTAAAATATCCAGTCTGTCAATTAAATCCATTCTAAATGTGTATATGCCTATTAATGTACTTAATGCACTTAAATGTGTGTGTACCCATTAATATTACCTCAAATATATGTAAAACAAATGGATAGAACAAGTGAAAAGTCTACCATCATGGAGGGAGATATTAATACTTTTCTCTCAGGAACTAAAAGAATAAACAGATAAAAATATCAGCAAACTTCCTTAAGGAGATACATAGAACTCTGCACCAACATGACAAAACACACATTCAGGACAAGTCATAAAGGAGAACAGGAGGCGACCGGGCTACAAAACCCAGGCTGCTCACTGACTTCCTCCAAGGAGGCTGCGTTTCTTTACCAAATGATCAGCTAATGATATGGACTTTTGTTGTTGCTAGGAAAACTCACTCTGAGCCAGTGGGCTTTTGCTATGGAGAATGTTTTAGGGCTGAACTTACCATGGAGATCTCTGAGCCCACATCTGATAAAAACGGACAGGGATGGAAATGTTGACTACATGTTCAGCTTCCAGGACATCCACATTCAAAAACCTGTGAAAGAGGTAAGTAAAACACAGCCCCAGCTAAAACCTGGCTGGAGTGACGCATCATTTGGATAACCTGTAAGAGAAAGTAACTGAGATCTTTGAAAAGTTGGGAGTAGGTCATGTAATGGATAGACTGACCATCTTAGGATGGTCTGAGGGTACCTTCCAGGCACATTGTGATCTCTTTGGGAACTGGGTGTCTTCTGAGGATAGGCAGAGAGAAAAAGGAGGAAGAAGTTGCTGCGAGCAAATCCATGTCAGATATGGTATTCTTTCAAATGCTGTCCGACAGAAAGCATTCTTTCACAATGATGTGACATGGCTGCTGTTTCATACAGCACACCCTTTAAATACTCAGTATATTCTCTGTGAAAGTGTCAGTGAGTAGACTTTCAGACATGACAAACTATACCTTATTTTTAAAATTTAAAATACGTTATTAAAATGGGTATCAGTAACGCTGTGAGCATTGTCAGACTCCCAGTCCTCATCAGCACTTTTGACGCTGAGCTGAAAATGAGCTGGTGGGAGCTAGAACTGGGGTGACTGGGGAGATGAGAATTTAAAAGCGCAAGTACAGGCGGGAGACAAAAATGCCTACAGAAAGGAGGGTTCGGCTTCACTGAAGAGGCATTGACCTTAGTGACTAAAGCTCATCAGCCTTGGCTTCAGGCAGCCAAGATTCTAATGCCATTTGCCAGCTGTGAGAACCTTGGAAAAGTATCTGTTTTCTCATCTGTTAAGTGGATACAATGGTAATTCTGTTCCTTGGGGCTGGGCGTGAGAACTGAGTGAAGAAGTCCACAGAAAGCTCTCAGCACAGGGCCAGGCACACAGGTGTCACCAGTAGAGTGACCAGTTGGCTGTTGTGATTTACTGCTTCTGGATTTGTTCAGGGTCTGTCTCCTGCAGACACTCTGGAACACAAGAGTCTTATATCTGATTAGAGTGGGTTGGGCCTTCCAGGGAGGCCTGTGTTCTCAAATTTCTATCCAGTTTATGTACTTTGAATTGGTAATAATGTTTTGTGTTTGTTATATTTACTGCAACATTTTATTAATTCTTTGTTTTAACGCTTAAAAAATTCTCTTTTAGGTCCACTCTTCCCTAGTTGAAACTCTCTACAGATACCGATCTGACCTGCATATCATCTATGACATCATTGACACTGACCACTCAGGTAAATGAGCTTTGATTAGGTCAGTAGTAGCCAAGGCAAAGGCTAGTCTATTTCCCTGCAGTTGAAACTGTTTTCATCTATTGAAGTCTTCATCTGGACTTGATTCAGCTTGTGGTAGGGGAAGGGAAGAAACTCATGTTTAATATTATTGCCATTTTAGTTTGGCCACAAACTATGTATTCAAAACCATGGAATCCTATGCAGATACATGTATCCATTAGTCAGACAGGAATAGCTCCTTTTATAAATCATCAGTATAAATGAAAAGATAATTCACTATCCATTTAAACATCATCAGTCTAGCAATAATAATCATTTGTAGAGTTCTGATTCTAGAGTTGGGGACTGGGGCTGTGAATACTCATTTCCTGCTTAATGTTAATGCATAACTATTTATTTTCAAACTTTAATAGAAATTGTCAGATAATAACCAACTGCGAAGACCATTGAGCACCAAAAGTCAATAGTCAATGCGTGGAAGTAAAATTATTGACTATTAAAAATAGCAGAGCCATTGTTTATAATCCACTTACTGATGCTGGGCTGTTTCCTCTTTTGTTTGATGTTACTCCCCCCTCCCCATCCTTTTTTGTCCTTCTCCCTTAGATTTCACATCTTATCTTTTCTACACAGCCCCCAATTCCTCATTCCAGCTTTGGAATAATCTCAGAATCACTTGGCAGTTAAAAGTGATAGTGTTTCTTACATTTACAATCTTACTTTTTCATTTCTTCCAGTGTCTTGATGTGGCATGTTAGTGGGCTTCAAATTGGGACTATTCAATCAGAATGGCTCCCTAATCCCTCCCTTAAGTGGGTCTTGAGATGAACACTCACATCTGTTGCTTATGTTTTTTTTAGGCCTGGTCTCCATGGAAGAATTTCGTGCCATGTGGAAACTTTTCAATAGTCACTATGGTGTCCGTATTGAAGAGTCCCAAGTTGATGAACTTGCCGAAAGAATGGACTTAAACAAAGATGGAAGCATTGACTTTAATGAGTTTTTAAAGGCTTTCTATGTAGTGCATAAATTTGACATGTCAAAATCAGATAACTCCAGTGTTTAACAAGACTTAGGACTTCCCCTTTTTAAATAATTGGGTCCAAATCACTTTCCAGGATCCTTGAAATTCATAGTTGGTAGTCAAGAAAAATAGATTCCAACTCACACTATAAGCAAATGTATAGTGTGAAAGTTAGCAGTTCCTAGTAAGATGTTTTTGTTAAGACTAAGTTAAGTGTCAGTTCGCACCATTAGATTGGGAACCACAGTGTTAGGAGCCACATATTGCCGAAAGAAACTAGCTTTGCACCCATTGTTCTCTTAAATGCCACCTAGCAAAGAGACAAGAGAATTTTGGAAACGTTGAAGGAACCCATAGAGGACCAGAGGCAAGCCCGACATCCTTGAGTGGCTACATTGGAAAACCAAACAACTAATGGAATAAAATTGTTCCTGCTTTAAATTGTGATCTTCTTTGGTGATACTATAAATCAGCGATTCTCAAGTGGGAGGGAACTACCCTTCAGGGATGGGGATTGCATGAGATTCTTGGGGAAATTTTGGGAAATGCATTATTTGAAATAGCACATATTTTACTTGTCTGTTGGAAATATAGCATGAATTTCTTCCCATTGAGCCCTTACAGTTGGTATAGTTTGACCCCTTCCTTGTCATCTGGGGGCTTGGTTATGCATATGCAGTGCAATTTATTCTGCTATTCTGATCATATAAGCAAACATAATAGGAGGTTTCTGTTTAGGTAAGAATATGTTTCTTTATTTCCTAAGTTTGAGAGCATCAAGATCTATCAATATGTCAGATCAGATATCCTGCAACCCTACCTGCATAGACACCAGAAATATAGAATAAAATATAACAAATATCTGGTTTAAATTGATGGTTGAATTGGCAAGAAGGTAACAGAAACCCCTAGGGGGCAGGGGGAAAAAAGAGCATAATTAAAACAGTTGTAATTAATAGCAGTGTTCATATTGGGCAGAATAGATTTTAAAGTCAAGAATGTCATTAGGAATAAAAAAGGTCTTTACTGAAGTTAAAAAGAATGATTCTCCAGGGAGATATAATTATAAACATATCTAATAATAGAGCTTTAAAACTTATATTGTAAAAATGGACATAACTGCCAGGGGAAAGTGATAGAGGGATATTATTAATAGGCCTCTGTCAGTCATTGATTATGTCAATAAAAAGGTATATAAAAGAATGAACCACCTAGTTTTACCTTATCGTATGTGCACTCTCAGTTTTAGAGGATGCACTTTATTTCAAGCACACATGGCATGTTCGTGAAAATTAATCATCCAGTGGAGCACAGAACATATCACAGATGCTTAGCAGTCAATAACAAAGATACTGCATTCTCTGATCATAATGCAATTAAACAAGAAATAATATAAAAAGGTAACCATATTAATTAGTGGAAGGGAGCTATAGCTGTAGTTCTACCATAACTGCTAAAAATAGTTCACAAGAATACTGTGAATACCTTTTTTTAAAAAATCATTTTTTAAAAAAAGAGGTGAATAGAGGATGCCATCAGGAAAAATATAATTTTTTTCTTTAAAAAATTTATTAATCATTTTGTTATCTATCTATCTATCTATCTATCTATCTATCTATCTATCTATCTATCTATCTATCTATCTATCTATCTATCTATCTATCTATCTATCTATCTATCTATCTATCTATCTATCTATCTATCTATCTATCTATCTATCTATCTATCTAATCTATCTGTCTTTATATTACATCATTGCATTTCCCAGGGTTCTTCCTCCACCTCATCACCCAGGAGCCTTCATCCTGATCTTCCTGTGTGCTTTCCTTCCCCAATCTCTCCCTCCCCCCAACCACTCTCCAACAGCCTGCCCCCTCTCTGCTGTCAGCTTCCCCTGGGTTTTTACTGACCTTTTGCCTATCACTCCTACATCCAATCTAAAGGTAAGATCATATAGTTTCTGTCTTTTTCTTTCTGACTCATTTCTGCTAATATAATTCCCTCTAGGTCCATTCATGTTAACACAAATGCTTCATATTTGTAGGTTTTGATTGCAGAATAATATTCCGTTGTCTTTTGATAGATGTACAACCTGTTGCTGTTATTGCTGTTTATTTTCCCCTTAAATTCTTCCCTTTGGTGTGTGATTACATTAAAGTGAAGAGATATAGGGCACTACTCATGGCATATAAGTCTGTGTAGCCAACCATCTTCCTAGAAGTCAGATTTCTGTCTCTCCTTGTCTGTGAACTTTTTTTCCCCACCACTTTATACATACAGAATAACATGTTTTAAATTGTAAGAGGGTCTTCATATGCTATTATTGTCCTAATAGGAATATAATTAAAGAACAATAGGACATCCTGCCCACTGACCTGCGGTGGATCCCATAGCAAGCTTTAAAGTTTTCTACAATTGTTTATAAAACAAAAGGACACCGTACTGAATGGGAGAAAATATTTGCACACCATGTATCTGACAAGAGACTAACATTCATTCAAGATCTACATAGAACTCATATAACTTAAGAAAAAGAAAACAAATCAATTAAAAAAAAGAAACTGCAGATGAACTAAATATGTCCAAAGAATATAGATAGCCAGCAAGTCATTCCCGCTGTCCAGCTGTGTGGGGAACGGTGCCTGAGGGAAGGGGTGAGGATGGCAATCAAGACATTAAGACGATCTCTTGGGCAGGAGGGCACAGCGACTTTTCTCTTGATCCGCTGGCCACGAGTTTCTTTTTCACACAGCTTTTATACAGTTCATGTAACACATATCAGCAATTACAAGTGCCTTTTGCTTGACGTCAGTTTTACTGGGGGCTAGTTTTCTATAGGTGTCAGCCTACCCCGGATAGATGGCACCTATTCAGGATAGATGGCGCCTATTCAGGATAGATGGCGATCACCAGACCCTTTGCAGGATGCCTTTGTTATCTAAACTGGTATTTTATCTGGCTTCCTGATATCTATGCTTTCATGGACAAGAGTTTAGTTCCTCATATTTGTGAGGATTTGTTCAGCAGGTAACCTTTTTCCGCCCCCCACAAGTCATGAAGACAGTGCTTATCATCACTTACTTTCTCAGAAAAAGATGTCAAAGCTATACTGAGTTATCTCCTTTCACCCTGGTAGAAAGGAAAAAAATTGAAAATCAAAATCAATCTTATTTTCTTCACTTAAGCTCCCAGAGTTGCAGGAGAAGCATGCTTTCTCTATTATGAGTGAAGAAATGTGTGTGAAATTATTTTAATTTATGGGTAAATTATTTCATCTTAAAGGCAGAAAGTGATGGCAACATGACTAAGGCTTATGTGATAAGCAGTAAGACTGGACTGTATGGATTTCAGTGGGGTCTCCACATGAGGCACTTAAAGGAAGAAGAATGAGGATATATGGGCCTGAAACAGTAAGAGAAGTACAGATTAGCATATTTTATAACCTGGAAAAGAATAAATTGCTAATTATCTCGAATGGTCAAAAAAGAAGACATCAACACAGGAGAATTAGTGAGGCTCCAGATATTACCTATCAGACTAGATTTAATCTAAATGTAGGGCAAGCAATTTCCTTGTTTTTTTTTTATAAGCAGTTTTAGAAAAATGTAATCTATTAAGAGCTAATTCAAGAATAAAAGGAGCGTTAAACATACAAAACCACTAAAGAATGCGATGACTTTATTGTGTGTCAGTTTGACTAACTTAGCTACTCTCAGACATTTATTTCTCTATATGAACTTTAAGATAATTTTATACAATTCCAAGAAAATCCCAGCTAAGATTCTAATTGAAAATGAATAAACTGCATTACACTTGGGAAATTTTGCATTTTTATGATATTAAGTGTTCCTATCTAAGAAAAATTGTAACTTTCCATTTGTTCATAAATTACTTTTTATTTTAATATGGCATTATAGATTTTGCAAAGAAATCATTAATTTCCTTTAAGTTCCAATTTATTTGTTCTGTCTATATATTGCTGCTGTGATTCTTTTCATTTCTACTAAATCTGATTTTGTCACCTTTCTCAGTCCCCTCTTGTAAATTAGTGACTTTCCTTTTTTCTTAATCTGCCTTGCAAGGGGCTGGGTGACTCTAAATACCAGTGCTAGGACCAGGCATGGTGGCATATGTCTGTAAGCGGCAGCCTAAGAAGCCGCGGCAGAGACCTGGGATCGTGGTTCAAGTCCCGCTTGGGGCAACATAGCAAGACCTAGTTCCAAAAAAAAAAGCAGCTGGGCATGGTGGCATGTGCCTGTAATCCCAGCTACCTGGGAAGCTGCGGCTGGGGATTGCTTCAGTTTGTGGTACCCTGGGCAACGTGAGTCTGCGGTTCCACAGGCAAAAATAGTGAGACCTATTCTCAAAAAAATAAAATAAATACCAGTGCTTACATTTATTTTTCCTTTGAACTATTTTGGGGAGGGGTATTTGTTTTCTATTTCACTTGTCTCCGCTTTTATCTGTACTCGTTCTCTTTTCTGATTTCTGTTGGTTTATTATTTTGCTGTCCTTTTCTAATTTCTTAAAATCAGTATAGACCCTGCATTGTTAGACATTTTTTAAAATAATGAAGTTATATAATGCTGTAAATTTCCCTTTAAGACTTGCTTTCACTCTGTCCTATAGATTTTAGTATGAAATGTTCTCTCTTTCATTAGTTTCTTGGCAGTGATTTCCCCTCTGAGGGTTTTCTGGGAGTGTTTATTTCCACATTAAAACTATTCCATAGTTAAAGGTTTCATTCATTGTTCCTTAAAATTTTAATAAGATTTTCCTTATGGCCGTGTACCTGATTTATTTCTGTTTTATGAACATGCAAATGAAATGCGACCCCAGATTATTAGCTGTGTCAATCACTTCGTCTGTGCTCCTACTGACTCTTTGCTCATTAGACAGATCCAGTTCTGATAGAGGTTAACTGAAGTGCCCCTCTAGTGCTCTATTTTTATTATCTTCTGTTTGTGCTTTTTTTCTCTTTTGCCTTGTGATTTGTCATCTATCATTTAATGTGCGTAAATCTATGAATATTATAATTCTTAATGGGATATTATCACACATTGTCCTTTTAGATTCTGTTCCAGTTTTAATTTGTTCATTCTGCTGCTCCTGCTTTCTTCTCATTGGCATTTTTCAGTTATCTTTTTGGCATTTTATTTTTAATCTTTCTTTGTCATTTTTTGAAATGAGGTTTTCTAAGCTGCACACATCTGGATTTTCATTTTTAACCCTGACAGTTTTTGTCTTTTATTGGGTGAATTCTGTTTCTCTTTAATTACCTCTGGTGAAGTAAGTGACTGATATACTTGATTGTATTTTACTCATCCTACTCAATTAGTTAAACTGTTGTTTTGTGATCTTTTTCTTTTTCTAATTTAAGTTGCCATTCATTTTATTTCTCCCCATATTAATATCTATTGTAAGTAGACTTTTAATGGAACTTACAGTTTTACAGGGTTTTAGAAGTCTTTCACATGAGAATATTAAGCAACAAAGTAGCAGAGATAAAGTCATAGAATTGAAAGTCAAACAAATGTCCTTTGATACTCATCCAGTTGATGGTTCCACAATACCAGGGACTTCGTGCATAGCCAAGCAGTTCTGACTGATAAGCATGATGCATGCTCAGAGCAGTTTCAGATCAGGTTCTGTCACTGTCTCTTTGGTCACATCAGTGAGAGGCTCAAGCAAGCTGGAACTGAGCAGCTCAGGTGGGAAGGGCCAGTTCTCTGTCACTGGGCTCCATTGGCCTGGTGAAACTGGTATTTCAGGCCTGTCGGGTATGTGCCTTAGGAGGCTCCTTGGGCGGGTCCTAGACTTTTGGCTCTTTCAGGAACAAGTCCTTAGCAGTAGCAGGCAATACTTGTCACTCCAAGTGTCTCACAGAATGGGTACTCTCACCCGAGGCCTAAGAGAGTGGCATTCTGAAAGCCTCTATGATTTGGGGGGCTGTCACTAAGGAAGAGGGCCCCAGATCATCAAGTGGGTAGTCTCTGCCTTGGGCACAGGCTCAAGGTCCTGTTCCCAGCATCAGCTGTGAGGGCCCTTCTGCATGCTGCCTCCTTGAGGCTTGGGACATCTATTGGCCTGCGGGCTTAGGTTGCCATGGTGGGGTCAGAGTCCAAGGCTGCCCTTCTGGGGTCCCTAGACCTCCTGGGAGGGCAGTCATCTTAACAGGCATCTGTGAGAGAGCATTTTATTGAGCTGCTTCCCAGAGCACGTACTTGGAGCTCCAATAAGACATCTCAGGCCAACAGAAATGTCACATTGCTTTTGGCAGGAGGCCCAGCTCCTCTGCTTGGGAACACCATTTATTCCTTGCTCAACAGACACTTCATTTGGCCATTATGTTGCTCTCCAATTAATAAAGGAGAACAAATTAACTTACCACTTGCAGTTTGGTAGATAAAATATCTCTAAGTGTGGGGGGCATGGGGTGACAATAGAAAGATCCCTGTTGGAGATCGCAGTTCGAGTCCCGCTCGGGGCAACACAATGAGACCTAGTCCCAAAAAATAGCTGGGCGTGGTGGAGCACACCTGTAATCCCAGCTACCTGGGAAGCTGAGGCTGGGGATCGCTTGAGTCCGTGGTACCCCGGGCAACGGGAGCCTGCGGTTCCACGGGCAAAAATAGCGAGACCTAGCCTCAAAAAACAAAGAAGAAAGATCCCTGCTGGAGAAAAAGTTGAGATAGCTGAGGTCACTGCTTGTTGGATCTGAGTAGGTTAGTTCATCGAGTAGGGGAACTGCAATAGGGGCAAGAACCTCTGGACCTTCCGCTCTCTGCCTCCTGGGATCCATGTGAGCGCACAGTGCGGTGACAGCGGTGGGACTTGCCTGAAGGTGTATGCTGAGTGAGTTGAGTGCTTGCATTGCAGCCCTGGGGTGGCTCTGATAGCCTCCCTGCACCACGAGTCTCCCTTCTCCCAGAGCACCTGTGTAGCAGATTCCAGGGAACACACGAAAGGGCACTAGATGGGGGTCTGAAGCCAGCTCTGCTAGGTTTGGCGGCCGGTATGTGAGCTGGTGTTGGCGGCTCCTCAGCTGCCGTAAGGATGAACCTCCAGGACACAGGGAAGGCCTCGAGGTCTGCACAGGCCACACATCCTGCCTCTGCCAGTCTCCTGCCTCTACCAGGCTGTAAATTCAGTGTGACTTGTACCCTAGCTTCTAGCTGTGCCACGGAAGGGCTGCTGGCAGGGGGAGAGAGCTCCCCGCCATTTCCTTGGAACCAGGCGCCCCTAACTCATTCATCTGCACCACCGCCCTGGGAGGCCAAGACCATGAACGCAGCTCCTACTTTACATGGATGAGGCTGCGCAGTCGGTGTGCTGGTGAAGCTGGGGCCAAGCCAGGGGGGCCAGTGTGGTCACACCGAGCCGTTTGAGGTGCCCTGTGAGCTGTCTGCTACTAGTTATGGGGGCTGGGGTCACCGAAAGCTGAACAAGGACTAGAAACTTCACTTGAAGCTGTCACAAGGGTTAGGAAACTCCGTTTGATCCTGGAAGTTCAACCTCTTCCCGCTCATCAGTTTTTGCATAGAAAAAAAAAAGATGCCAGCTGCAGTCGAAGTAGGCAGGTTGGCCCTTCCTTTTCCTCCCCGCTGGCCCTGAGGATGGCTGGGGCCCTGCTCTCCTTGCCAACCCTTCCCCATGCCAGGCTGGACGTGTTCTCCTAAAGCGGGGCAAGAACTAGGAAGAGAGGGTCCAGGGACCCCCGGCGAAATAGAGCAAATATAAATGGAAACTCCGAGGCTGTGATTCATTTAACCAGCGTGACTCATGTTCTGCTAAGGTTCCCGTGAACAATATGTTCACAGTCTGATTTAATTATAGCCTCGATTCGCCGCTCCTCGCTGAGCCGGAGCGCACCCAGCCCGCGCCGCCGCACCGGCCGGCTCCGGGTGGCAGAGGGCGCTGGGGTGGCTGCGGGTGCCTCGGTCACCTCACGGGGCCAACGCGCTCAGGCCCTCTGGGCAAGGAGGGCGCCTCCTCCAACGCGCCTGCGGAGTGCTGGGGGGGGGGGGGCTGGCGCCGCTGCGGTGGGATGCGCCTTCTGGGCTCCCCTGGGTGCAGAGGCTGAGCTGAAGTTCCCGCGCCGGAGCGTGGGTGTGTGGAGCGATTGATTGAGAGAGTGCGAGGATTCAGTCAACGCTCCGCCGCCGCCGTCACGCGCCGGAGGAGGGAAACCCGGGGCCGGCTGCCCAGCCGGGGGCCGCTCACACGCCAGCCCGGGCCTTCCTCGTGTCTCGGCTGCTCCCAGCGAGGCCTAGTGCCGCTCCCGCCTTCCAGGGGGATCACTGCACCGAGGTTCTTTCCTGAGTGTCTGAGGAAGACCGCCGTCCTCCACCCACCCCGCCCCGGCAAGGAGTGTGGGGGGGCCCTGGCTCCGGAAAGGAGGCGCTCCCCTCAGCCCGGCCTTTGCAGCCCTGAGCACAGCTGCGGCCTGCTCTGCTGCCTGGGGGGGGGGGGGGGTCGTCCATACAGGGCGCCCAGGGAAAGGCGAATTCCAGATTAAGAATTTTTTTGGGCGCGTGAACACGTCCCACACATCCTCCAGGCCACGCTTGGGCCAACACGCAACTTGCTGCGTGTCTGAAATCCAGCCGGGCTGGCGCCCTGCACAGCTTCTGCCCCGCTGCCACCAGGGGCTGTGGAACAGCCGAGTGACAGACCTGGAGCGGCCCCGCAGGACGCAAGCACGCCCCGCACCATGGTGAAGAGGAAGGGGGCTGCCTGACCAGGGAGCCCGAGCCTGCGGCCTGGTCCGCCCACCCCCTCTCTGCGGCTGCTCCCACCCCAGATCTGGGGCTGCTGGGTGCAGCGGGTCCTCGCATGGCGACATGTCCTCTGCCGTTTCCTTATAAGCTGAGGAGAAAAAACATGGAGTCCCCGCCAGGATTGCGGTCGGCCCGGGTCGGCACCTTCTCCCCAGGGCCCTGGGTCTCCTCCGGGCTCAGTTTCCTCCCACGTCTCAAAGAGGCGCCGGGAGGTACATGGGTGTGTCTCCGTTCCCCCGCCCCCCCCACCGCCCCTGAGTGAGGTGGCCATGTGTGGTGGGCCCTGCCACCCTAGGGCCCTGTCCAAGGTGGGGCCCCCTCGCACTCTGCGCTGCGGGACAGACTGGTCACGCGGGACTCCGGAATAAGCCGAATGCGGGAGTACAGGTACAGGGGGTCGCCGACCTTAGAAGTGCCCCATGGTTTCCTTAGCAGTTTGGTGATGTTTCTGTCAGCAGGACTATGCCTCAGTGACTCTGACACCTGCGTAATAGGCTCTGGAAACATCCTCAAGCTTGAAGTGGCAGTTCCTCAGGCCCCATGGGTGGCGCCAGGTGAGGCCTGGGGGCACTGAATGCCCTTGCCCCTGACTGCCTTGGGCTGATGGGAGGCTCCTGCCCAGGAGGTCCTGTGCCCCGTGCCACCCGCAGCGGCTCCGGCCCTGTCCCTCGATGCTCCCCAGCTCTGAACCCAGTCAACATTGCAGACCCCCAGTGGGGCCAGGCTGCAGCCGGTCCTCACAGGGATCCGCGTGCTCTTCTCAGCACCGTCCCCTGCGCCATGATTCCGCTTCTCACCTCCTCACAGGCCTCTCCCAAGCCAGGCCTCAATTCACTGGTGCGCAGAGCTCCTCGCCCTGAGACGCTGGCAGCACCCGCAGGCACATTGCAGCTAGCGGTCAGGTAAGCCTGGGAGCTGCACGGGGGTAGAGCCCTGCCCCAAGAACAGCGGCATGTGGGGGCGTGTGGTCCGTAGGGTTGGGGTACAGTGTTGGGCAGCGGGAAAGGACAGCGGGAAAGGACTTGTTTCCTTCCTGGAATTTGGGAAATGGAGGTGCCTGAGGGTTGAGGCTCGGGCCTTGGGCCTGGTACCCTCTGCAGAACGAGGCTGAGGACGCAAGCAAGGCCCAGAAGCCCTGGTCCCAGCTGGACAGTGGTTGGGATTTGGAAGGACCCAACTTCATGAAGAAAAATGACATCACGTAAGGGCCCAACGGAGGCTGCAGGAACTCTGTAGGGGAAATGAGTGGGGCAGGCTCTTCTGCCATTAGCCGCTACGACCAGCACCTGTGGTACTGCGTGTTTCCCATGATGGTACACACCTGGCTCGGTGGGTGAGTGCGCATGCGTGAGTGGGCTCACCTGGACCTGGGAGGAAAGGATAAAAGGGCGGCATCACGTCGGGGTGAGAGAGCACAAGCCAGGCCAGAAAGAGCGTGAGGATTCCAGGGGGTAGGGGACGCTAGCCTGCCTCCCTGCCCCCCCCCCCCGCCCCCGGCTCTGCCCTGCCTGGTGAGTCTCTGTGGCTGCTGGAATCAACAAAGGACCTACCTAGTTGGCTGGCCTGTGCACGACGATTGGCGTCATAAACAGAATCGTTGCACTGTGGTTGCAAAACAGACTCTTTCCCCATCTCCACATCTTGCCCACTGCATGGTATTACTTTAAAAAGAAGCCGTGGGAAGGACAAATCCTTGGAGGAAGGTGGACAGTTTTAAAGAGGAAGAACTTGGCTTTGAATCTCAACTCTTTCGCCTCTTTACAGGCTCTGGAATCCGAACCAACTTCTGAGCCTCTCCAAGCTTGTTCTCCTTGGGACAACATGGGAGTAAGAGTGTCCTCTTCCTCCCCAGGCGCGTGGCAGGGAGCAAACAGAGTCCAGGGACTGACTGCTCCTTGCCTGCTAACACCCCCAGAGGGTTGGGAGTGGCCAACAACCCTCAGGCCTCTTTAGCACCACCGTGACAGAGACTCTGAGGGGAAACGAGAAGCAGCTGGAGTGAGGACAGAATGGGGAGAAGGCGTTTTGGGGGCTATTTTAAAACAGGAATTCACTGAACGTTTGCAAGTTTCCAGGAACTTTACCCTCACTAAATATTTTTAGTTAAACAAACATTTATTTAGCATTACTCTGTACCAAGTGATGCCAGGCGCTTTGAAAATATTAATACATTCCACACTGGCAACAGTCATATGGGGTGGGGGTGCTAACATCAACCTCAATTTACAGAGGAGTTGGCAGGCGCTGCCATCAGAATCGGGCGGCAGCAGCCCAGGGCAGTGCCCTTAACCATTCCAGATGCCAGGTCTCGGGCAAAGCCCCACACATACTGCCAGCTCCCTGGCACACAAGTGCTCACAAGTCGTCTGGGCTTGTCCCCCGTGGCCTGGGCCGGGCACCCTATGCAGCCGAGGCCTTGGTGGGCCCTTCCCTCACCTACTGCCCTGACCTGTGCCCACCACCCAGGCCCTCTCTTCTCTGAGGGGGAGACTCCAACCTTGCCACACCAGGCCTTTGGCAACAAGTGCCACGCTGGAGGAGGAATCCAGAAGCTGAAGATCAAGACAGGTTTTGACATTCTTTGCGCCTCCTCCCCTGCCTCCTTGGCCAGGGTCCGCAGCAAGAGGCAGAGCAGAGGGCAGTAACCTTGATCTCCCTCGAGTGTAGGAACTGACCCCTGAGTTGAGCGAACCCCGGCTTTGCCAGGTGCCATCCTGATGGACCTTAAACATGTTTTTAAATGTTCATTTACCGATTTTTACTGAGCCTCCCAAACCTTCCACAGTGAGCACAATTATCCCCACTAGGCAGATGGGGAGCACCAGGGAGTGACTTGTCATCCAGGGCACAGCTTTAAAGGAACCTGTCAGAATCCAAAGCGCACCTTGGTAAGAACTTGGGCTGCCCCCGCGGGGAGGGGTGGCCGCGGCTGGTCTACGGAGCCTGTGCCGTGCGCCTGTGCCACGTGCCCTTGGCTGAAGGACACCGACATATGCCCTATTGTTGTTATAACCTTATTTTGTTCATCTCTGGGGCTGCCCGATGAGGAGACAGAATCACCGTTCCATTTTGCAGAGGAACAAACCGAGGCACCACGAGACCAAGAGAAGTTGGCCGAGCGCTCATACACACAGCCTGGTTGCTGAGTGCTCACAGCGGCCGGAGCAGCAACTGCGTTCCTCCTGACCTGAAGGGCCCTCAGGGAGAGTAGCAGGACCCGCCCTTGGCTTTAGATGGGTGCTGAGGGCTGCCAGGGGCTGCCCAGTCCTGAGCCCAGGCAGTGCCGATCTCGGGGCACAGCATGGAGCACCAGGCACACTGCCCATCTCCAGGCGCAATTCAGATCCTGGTGGGCGACACTGGGCTTTTGAGTTCTGTGCGCCGAGGGCCTTCCCCTCTGGTATTTCTTCTCATCGCCACCAAACTTGGTGTGAGGCAGGGAATGCGTCTGTCTCCTGAGGTAAATTCTGAAGGGAGACGCGCTTTCGTTGCCCAGATCCAGGTAAACCTGGGTTTCAGTCCCCGTCTAAGGTGGATTTACGAAGCTCACAAGCTGCTCGAACCTGGGTTTCCTGCCAGGAGACTCCTGATGCTGATGATGGCCATCTCACTAAGCACACTGCGTACAGTGCCAGAGGCACCTCCCCGGGGGTTCCATTTTAATCTCTTTTTCTAACACACCCGGGGTTTGTTTGCTGGGATATAAAACCCGCAGGAGATGGTCGCAGGAGATGGTTGTTCCTGGGACGCCTCGGAGCGCATCCTGTTGGACTCAACGCTCCCATCCATATTTCTACTCTGTCTACCGGCAGTGTAGCCAACCTCTGACTAGCCTTCTGGAATGTTCCCCTGGCCAGTGCCTCCAAGCGGAGCGCTGCTCCCTTCCTCCTGAGAATGACTCATTACATTTCTTGCTTGCTTTCCACTGTGCTTTTTTAAGTTCAAAAAAAAAAAAAAGTGTCCAATTTAAAACTCAGCGCAGCACATCTATTTACAGCACAGAGGAAGCAGCCCTCTTCGGCTTGCGGCGCGAGAAGCCTTTAGAAGGCCTCGGCCCCGCAGTTTCTAAGTCTGGGGACTTGAAAGGCAGGAAGGAGGGCACTTTCAGCTCAAAGAGGGCTGACGTCGTTTGGTGAAGGAGGGGGGCCAGAAACTGGGTTCTTGACCACACAAGAGGAGCAAACCCGGGCCCAGGCATGTGGTCCGAAGTGTGGCAGCCTTGCAATGGCTGCTGGTATTGGGGGTTGCTTGGGAAGAGTTTAAGGACCTGAGGGGTTTAGGCCTGAGCCGGGGGAGCAGGGGAGCAGGGCTGAGGAAAGGCACAGGAAGAATGTCCTTCTGTTTTCAACAATTCCATCACCTCCATTTCCCAGCTCCCTAAACAGCAGCAAAGCAGGGGCTGTTCCAGGAGCTGGTCAAAGTTAAATCAGCTACACAGGCTCCCTTCCCCGCCCCCCAGAGGCCCAACCCTGCCCCCCCCCCACTCCCCGGGGCCCGTGGAGCCTTGTTCCCTCTGCGTGGCCACTGCCCCACAGCCTGCTTGCCTTTGAAGCGGAAGTGGTGGCTGACAATAATTGTTACTCGTGACCTGGTCACACCAGTGACCTGGCGTGAAAGGCCATCTATAGCCTCCTGTAGGATGGTTCCACCCTAACTCCGCCCCACCCCCTCTCTGCACTTGCAGCCACCCAAATATATGAGGTGGAGCTTTCCTGCCTCCAGGCCTCTTCAGCAGTGGAGGGGGGTGGTGGGTGGGCGGACTCTGGTCTGTTGCCACAGAGGGAATGTGAGAGAAGGGGCAAGTCAGCAGCTGCTTGGAGCCCAGGAGCAACCTAGGTGCTTGCGGGCATGCAGGGTCCACCAGTGACCACTGGGGGACCATTCACTGCCACCACGGGCACCCCAATCGGTTCCCATGCTTTATTTGTAAATTCCCAGCTGGCTAAAGACTTAGAAGCATCTCATCTTGTCCCAGATGGGCTGTCACTTGGAGACCAGAAAAAGGCTAATGGGGCTGGGCTGGTGGGCACGAAAAAAGTGAGGCACGCCGGCATTTCCCCAGGGCTTCAGTGGGAGGGTCTGTGACAGCTCCTGGGAAGCTGAGTGGTGGCAGGGTGTTCAGTGTGGCTTGACCATGTTTCTATCAAAGTGGGAACTTCAGCATCCTAGTTTGACCCTAGCCTGGGGCACAGGGGTGACCAGTACCTGCCCGAGGACTCCCTGCATGCCCCTTCCCTGCCTGCTGGAGAGCCTTCCCCAAAGAGCAAACAACTCTGGGGTCAGTTCTCAGGTCAGGCCCCTGGCAGTGAGCACAGGTCCTGTTTGTCTGGACAGAATTAAAAGCAGGCGGCCTGGCCATAGCGGACATGTGGTTTTGCATGGCTGGCATTCAAATCCCCTTTGTGGGCCTGGCGGGCCCCGCCATGCATTCTGAAGCTGAGCCCACCTCTGCTTTAGGAAGAGGGACTCTTGTCACCGCCGCACTGGTCACAACAGCCAAGTTATGGAAATAACCTGGTGCCCATCGACGGATGAGTGGATGAAGGTATGGACTCCACACAGGATGGGATAGTGCTCGGGTCTAACAAGCTGACTCTTGCTGCTCATCAAACATGGATGCAAATGGAGGGGGTTATGCTAAGCGCAACAAGCCAGAAAGAGGAAGACAAATACTGGATAATTTCACTCATCTGTGGAATAGGAGGAAACACAACAAAGGAAGGAACAAAAAAGAAAGACAAAGGCAACCCTTGGAATCTGACTACAGAGTTGAGGTTATGTGGGTGAGGGGAAAGTAGAAGAGGGGAGGAGACCCAAAGGATTATAGTGGAGGATTATGGGTAATTTGGTGGTGAGTGAAGTGTGACAATATTTGCTTGATGAGGTATGAGCCTGTGTCCCTAAAACGTATACAGTGCTGTAAGCCATCACTGCAATAAAAAAAAAAACAAACCCATAACTTACCAAGTAAACCACCATTTCATGACTAAAATAAAATCAGGATAAACCCTTAGATTTTAGTTTTCCAAGCTCCCCTTCATCCTTCCCTTGAACAGGCAAAGCAACATACCTGCCAAAGACTGAATTGACAGCAGCTGTGTGAAACCCAGTCTGGTGACAGGTGGCAGCCTCTATATTTGGCTCCCAAAAGAGCAGAGGCAATAGTCTTAGTGACAGTGGCCTGCATTGGGGACATTTGTGGCACATGTCCCGGGGTGTAAATGTAGGCATCCCAGGGAGCAACCTGGGGCCTGGTCTCTGGCCCAGAGCTGCCAAGCTTGGTGCCCAGAGATGTATTTCCTACCGAGCTAGAGCTGCTTTCGAATTTGCAAATAAGAAGTCTGCCACAGTGGCAAAGGCTAACATGGAGGTCATGAGAGCTTAGAGCCTCTCATGAGAATTCTTGGCACATCTAGCCTGAGTTTCTCTGAAGGAAGGTCTTTCAGAATGGGAGGCAAGAAGGTAGAACCACTGTCCTGTGCCCATTTCAGATGCTGTGTGATTTTGTGGTGACCTGCTCTTTGCTAGAGGCGGAAGTGTCCGATGACCTCCCTGCAGTGTCTGGGCCGCTGCTACAGAGGATTGAGGTAGGAGACATGATGCCCTCGGGGGCCAGCGCTAGGAACACTTCCATAAGAGGCTGAGGGCATGCTTCCTCAGAGGTGGCCTTTCATCTCCCACCACACCAATCCCCATTTCTGAGGCCGATTCCTGACTGGCCCATGGTAGGCCCACAATAAGTGCTTTCTGAGCAATTCATTTTCCAGAATCATTGACATATGGCCACAAGGCAGAGAGATGAATCACATGACTTCAGAGTTCATTGCTTCCAATTATTCTAGTCCTTCTAAGAAGGCATTTTTGCCAAAACTCCACATATGTTCCTTAAAAACACACAGTTGTTTTCTGACGGAATTTTTCCCTCGCCCAAATCATCCATCAAATGCTCCAAGTCTTAGACCCAGGAATAGACTCTTGCCATTTCAGGTCTCCTCACCCATCAGAGAAGTCCTGTGATACCAAAGACAGTTTTTGCTTAGTGGCTTTGGTGGGGGGAGGGGATGACATAGGGCAGTGGGCTCCAAGAGGGTGACATTGTGACTTCACTATCCCCTCACAAGCAGAGCTGTCAGCAGCCAAGTCTGGGAGAACAGACGGCATTCTGGGAACAAGCAGAGTGCATAGCCACACAGAACAGATGGCAGGGACTTCAAAAGCATAAGAGTCACCTTGAAAGATAATGGCGCCCATGGGGGGGGTTGGGGGGGTAGGAGGCTTTTGTATCTTTTGACAACAAGGAAGCAGAGAGACAAAGTCTATTTGCCAGACTTCGCAAGCCAAGAGAACAGAAATGGAGTTGCTGTAATTGACATTAAGGGAGGCTGAGCCTCCTGGTTGCTTCTTGTCCAGAAATAAGTGGCATCAATCAACTGACAGTTTCTCTCCTCCGGGGTTTCTGGTCTCTTTGACTTTGCTTTTTCACACAGGGAGCCTTTACATCCTCTCTCCAGGCAGCTAATGGTGCCCAGGCCTCCTTCCCCACATTGCACCCTCCGCCTGCCCTCCTGACCCCATGGGACCTTGGCCTGAGCGTGAGCATTTCCCCTGTCCTGCAGCCCCAGGCTACCGTGGGACGCAGCTGGCTTCCTGTGATGGGTAAGCCCTTGGCAAAGTGCTTGTGCCATCGCCTGCTTTTCAGATGGGTAAACTGAGGCACACAGAGGCTCACTGACAGCGGTGCTCTGGTGTCAGTGCTGGCACAGAAGGCCAATGTGACCCAGAGGCAGACCCTTCCTTCTTGCTGCTGTGTTCACCTGGCCCAAGGTCAGGCCCCACCACGTCATTGTCTTTTCCTGGCTCCAAGCCAGGATGGCCACTCCCCCTCCTCCCCCCCTGTTCAGGGCCCAGCAAAGGCCTAAGCTGGCCTCTGCCAAGGGAGATGGCAAAGAGGGTCCTTCCCAGGCCCCTGGTGCAGAGGAAGCTCAGGCCAGATGGACTCCAGGGGCTGCCAGGGCTCTCCTTTAGCCTGGAGACCCAGTCCGCCAAGGCCAGAATGGTGGCAGGTCAGGGCCTCCCCACCCCCATATCCCCAGCCCCCCAAAGGTTTCCTCTTCTCTGCGTGGGCCTCAGCAACTCACAGAAGGGATCAAGCCTCAGAAACCTGTTCTCCTTTGAAGCTGACAGCGTGGTGCTGGTGGAAGTGCCACACTATTCCAGGGTTTCATTTGAAAGAGGCTTCAAAAGAGTGAATGGAAGGCTCGCGGAATTGCTCATTATGGTCCTTCTCCCAGCCGGCTTTTCAGCAGTGAGCCCGAGCACAGCATCTGTGGCTCTGCGCGTCACCACACGCAGGTGATGGCTCTATATTAGAGCCTGCCTCGTTTTAGAAACAGTAGCTCTTGTGGCACCTTCTCCCAAGAAACAACCAGGACTTTCATGGTTTCTAGCTTCTTTACATTATCTTTCTCGAAATGCTCCAACAGGAAGCCCGTCAGGTGACTTCTCTGAGTGTTTATGTCATGTCTTCAGGACCCCCAAATACTGACTCATGGGCACGCTACTACAGAATCTGGGTGGCTGCGCCCCTAGGATCCCCAGAGGCACATGGGAGCAAACGGGCTTCCCATGGGAGAGGGCACCAGCAGGAAGGTGCAGGTCGCTGCAAGAATG
>PVHY01011198.1:17885-41435 GCA_004024945.1 Uropsilus gracilis | reverse complement strand
GAGAAAGATTTTAACAGGACAAGAATCAGGCAGTCCTGAAAGCTCTTACTTGTTCACTATTACGATAATGGCATGACTGTCAGCAGTGTACCTTTGTTACATGTGCTCCCTCCCACATCACCAGATCTGCAGACCTTTCTGTTAACTATGTTATCTGAACTACCATATGAAAAAAAAAAAAAGGCTGGGCTTTTATTTCTCATGCGCAAGGTTCATCACTGGTATAGCAGGACATGGCCTGGGTTGCCGCAGCTAGAAGACTTGGTAGAACAGGAAAAGCTAAGCCTGAGAAAATGATGGCGGAAGGTGGCAAAGAGCAGGATCTAGAGAGTTTCTGCAGCTCCCTTTCAGCACAGCAGTTAGTCTAACAGAGAGAAGCAAACAGGAGAATGGTGGTTGTCAAGATGGTAAAGTCTGAGCGGTTGCTCTTACATCACGTGGCTACAGTTAGCGATGCTATATCCTGCGCTTGGAATATTGAGAGGGCTGATCTCATATTAAGCTTTCTTCCAATAATTACAGCAGTAACAATGAAGACAACTGCATCTGTGCTTTCTTTACTCTAGTAGACCAGCACAACCCTTAGTGTTGACCACTAAACTCAAGGCCATTCTATGCATATTTCATGTTTATATTCTTTATATGGACAATCATCTAAGTTGGACCACCATTGTTGCCTAGCCTGACTTCTTTATCCCTCATGCAATTGAAAAATATGTACACACGCAGAAACACCACACCCTAACGAGGGTTAGAAACTCATGTTTTGAACACAGATAGATCAGTACTTACATTCATGTGATTTTACTGAAATGTAAAGCAGTCTTGTGACCAAAATGTATCTGTTCAGCATCTATGATATGCATATGACCAGGAGGAGAAAAAAGAAGGAAAAAAAGAAAATGTAAAGTGTCCTTAGAGCTTACATAGCAGAAAAAAAAAAATCTATGAGTGCAAATTTGGAAGTTCTTAACCCAGATGAAATGAATAAAAGAATAGATATAAACTGTAAAAAGAACTCAATGTAGTTACCCCAAGTGAATCCAGCACTTATATAGCAGATAGAAGTCTATGACTCTCTTAAGGTGAAGACCTACAAGGTTATCAATGAGAAGAAATGTTTTTCCTAATATCTAAGAGTAATTTCTCAGGGATGATATGATGGGAGGTTTGGGTAAATGTTTCTAAATGGGGATGTGATATGTAATTAATAATATCCTCATGGAAATTCTTACATTATTTTGAAACTTCAGAATAATTACAAGCAATTGCAAATATTATTTTCTAAACTCCTTTATATTAATTTGCTGACATGTTGTCATCACTCTGAATACTGACATTCTCCTGTGTAATCAATTGTCAAAAATCTGGATATTAACACTCATTCATTACTAGTCATTAAACTTCCCATGTCAAAAATGGTTCCCCCAAAATATCCTTAAAGGAACATGAAGCACTACAGAACCATGCATTGCATTTACACATTGATTGCTATTACTACCTTTCAGTCTGGAATAAGTCCTAGACTTTCTTGGTTTTCATTATGTCAGCTCTTCTGAGGATGTTATACCACTTGATATGTCAAATCAGGTTTCTCTGCTGTTTCATAGGATTTTAATAAGGTTATGCATCCTGCGGGAGACCAGCAAACTGACACTGTGTTCTCATGATAGCCCATCAGCCAGGCACAATTTTAACTTTACCCAATAGGGGTGGCCATTTCATTCACTTACATACTGTGGTGTCCATCAATTTTCTCTACCCTTTCTTTTCCCTTTGTCATTATGAGGCATTTTCACACATACAATGATATTTATATTCATTCTGTACAGGCATTACAAAACATGAGTTTATAATATCTGTACTTCCAATCTAATGATTTAGTATCCCTTCTAATTCTTTCTACATGAACTCCTTTCACCTAAATTCCCTTTTCCTTAATATTTTACTTAACTGATTTCTTTCCTTTTAGTAGAGATCTTCTAGCATAATCACCACCTGATACTTCTGTGAAAATGACTCCTTCACCTCACCAAGGTAATGACATGGCAAGCTAGGTGGTCCTAACATGGAAGTCCCTTTGATTTGCTTGGTTTGGGACTATGCACTTCACTGTGACAACAGTCACAGCAGCCTGTACTGGGACACCCTTCATGAATGGACAGACAACTTTCTTGGTTGCTTGGGTGCCAATATCCTGGACCGGGTTTCTACCTCCTCTTGTGAGAGTGGACATTCTCTTTCTGTGAGAGTGGACATCCTTCTCATCCAGGTGTGCAAATATCCTTTTTACATTGCTTCTCTCTCACCTCAGCATGGATTGACTACAATGCTAGGCCCTGAAATGACCCTAGAAATAAATTTTTTGGAGAAAGGGAAGGAGAAAAGGAGGGAGGAATAAAGGATGGAATCGTTAGAAATTTAAAATAAATAAAAAATAAAATTGCTCTATTTTTTTATCTTTGTTTATCAAGGTTTCACCTCAGAAAAACTGAAGGGCATATGATTATATAATAGGAATCCTGGAGCGATATGAGCTAAGTGTGTTGCCTTCTGGTTGTGTAAGAAAGAATTTAACTGGCATTTGTTTCCAGTTCTTGGATGGTAGCCTCTAAGTGAGAGGAGTGTCTGTGTTATTCTTGGTGTCTCCATATAATTTATGTTAACTAGGCAACTCATGGGGCACCTTAGATATTTTAAACTAAAAAGATGACTGAGAATGAGTACCTGCAATGTCAGAAAAAAGCCAAGAGACTTTGAGATCAGTTCAAGCAGGGAAAAGAAACAAGTATTAAGGAAAGATATTCTATGACTGCTACTACTAGTAGTATTACCTTTTGAAACTACATAGTTAAATGATGCTACCTTACCACTTCCTTCAGCTCTAAATATTACATAGACTCTAATGAATTTAAAGAGTCTGCAGTCAATATCCTATCTCTTTTTTCCTTGTACATTTTATCACAAGAACTTTCCAGAAAATGTTTTTTATTTTCATTGCAACAATAATATGGTTATTACTGTAATCACTATTTACTTATAAAAGAGAGCAATGATAAAAGCAATCTGATAGGTTTCTCTCATGATAAGACATGTCGTAGAACTTTGCCATAGTAAGCAATTAAAGTGTAGATACAGGTAGTTTTACTGACAACAATGTAAACACAGATAAATAAATAATTGAAATAGCTAAATTCTGATTTCTTTAGATGCCACCATGAATAAAGAGGGTAAATAATTTTTAAAATCAATGTTATCATGCTAAAATACAATTTAGTGTTCTGTGTCACTTTAGATAGTTAATACTATGCAATAACCAGTCTGCCCAATTAATACATCTTAAAGTTCAGTAACATCGAAGTCATATTATAAACTATAAACTACTGTTAAACTACAAGCTTTAAATTAATATACAAAATAATCTCTCTTACACAATTAAATAATATATAGAGCAGAACCATCACACACACATGTGTAAAGACACGTGAAATAGACCAAAACCCTCGCTGCAGAGAAAAATATTTTCTTCAGCACTTTGTATATGTTTTAAAGGAGAACACAATTCTATCCTTGTAAGAATGTACATGGAAAACCATGGGAAATTAAGTAGAAATTGGTTCATGACTCAGAAATTGTTTTAAATTTACTTGGAATTTCTGAGTAATGTGTTTGTCAATTTTTCCCCAAAAAATCAAAACACAGAGTGAAGATAATGCCAAGAGGAAAATCCAGGATGTTCTTCAGGAGGTAAGTTTATCATTAGCAGCAAACACAGGTGTTGTTTTTAGTTCTGGACACTCATTTTTTGTTCAGTATTATGCACAATTCATTGTGGTGACTTAATGTTCTGTTTTTTGTTTTGTTTTGTTTTGTTTTTAATTAAAATAAGCTAATCAAGCTCAGCTTTCAAAGTGATGTTTCCAGAGAATGGGCATACAGTGATCCCTAGCAATGTGGGGATGTTAAAGGAGAACTTCATTAGCCTCGGGAAAATTAAGGCCCAAGTTAAACCCAGGCTCAACTGAATTCATTGCATGGTTTCAACAAGTAACTTTGCTTATTTTTTTTCATTTGGCTGATGAAAAAGTAAGATAAGATTATTTTCTCCATCCTGAAATATCAATCAATCCTCTTCGGTAGATGGGAAGACAATATTTGGTTTAAGGGACAGACTCAGAATCATAAAGTTCCATGACAGGTAAGCACTGACATCGTGGATGACAGCATCTGTTTGCAAGTCACAGTCCCAGGGATACCCTAAAGCCAGGAGTTATAGAGAGCTGGCAGTAAAAGTGACTTGAAAACTGAAAAAAAAGTATGTTTTTTTTATTTTGAAAATAAAGCAGTTTCTCAGTTTATGACAAGAACATGAAAGCAAGCATGTAAGTGTGAGAAAAAGAAAAAAAAAAAGAAGGTAGCATTGCATGTTTTGCTCAATTTAGATAATTTTGCCTAACCAATATGTGTCTAGTTGGTATAGATCAACATGGGTTGGAGACATATACCTACTGGACACTATACAAGTATGTTCTAAAATCAACCAAATAATAGAATATATTTCTCTTAATAGAGTAAATCAACTGCTTACTCAACTGGTCAAATTCTACACTAATATAAATTCATAGATTGAGGTAATTTGATAGCAGAGAAATCTGACTTCACATTATAATTTGGGCAGTACTATGACTAAACAGTAGAGGAGGTGAAAAATAATTCTTCCTTGCCATTGTATATAAACAAACTTTATGTAACATTCAAAATATGACACCGATTAAGCAAACAAAAATCTGCTGCAGGATCATATAGTAGTTCTGCTTCTGTTTTTTTTCTAGAGGAATCATCAAACTGTTTTTCATAGTGGCCACACCAATTACAAATCCTGCAAAGGTATGCAATTGTTTATCTTGACATTGATGTCAACACCTATCATCCCTTTTAAACTTTATTTCATTAAAGTAACTGTATTATAATATATGTAGGCTTCAGGCGTGTATCATGAAAATTAACATATGTATAGGCTACACTAAATTCATAACTTTATCTATATTATACAAAAACATCAATTTGAAAATATATATGCACCTACATGTTCACTGCACTTCTATTTACAGCTGCTAAGATATATAAACAACCTAAGTGCCCATCGATGTATGAATAGATTTATACAGTCTAATTTCTTTATACATACACTAGGTATATAATGGAACTTTTTTAGGCATAAAAAAAAAGAATGCAGTCTTACTGTGTGCAGTAACATGAATGTACCTTGAGGGTATCATGCTAAGTGGAATGCCAGAGAAATCAAACACCTTAAAATGTCACTTAAATGTGTAGTTTTAAATGAGAAATGGAGACCAAACGACAATAGAGCCCATAGATTTAGAGAACAGACTGCTTGCTAGAGGTGGGGTGGAGAGGGCAGCAAAATTGATCTACATGGTCAAAAAGTGCAAACTTTCAGTTATAAAATGGTTATATTCACATAAGGTATAGTTTGGTGAATACAGTTACTAATGCTGTATCATATACTGAAAGCTGCTAAGAGCAAATCCAAAAAGTTCTTATTGCAAAAAATCATTTGTACCTATAAATGATGAATGTCAAGTAGACTTACTGTGATTATCATTTCACGCATACAACTACTGAAGCATTATTAAGTATACCTGAAACAACTACAATGTTAAAAGTCAATCATGTCTAAATAATACTAATCATAAATAATGCTAGCTTTCAGGGGGAAAAGAAAGCAAACAAACAAAAAAACCTTGAAAGTAAAACTTAAGCAATGACTACTCTTAGAAAAGAAAAACACTTTCTATTGTTTGATGTGAGCTTTTAATACAACCTGAAAAATTGAAAATCAATCACCAAATTTGTAACTTCAAGGATGTGTGGTGAAATAAGGATACATGACCTTATACATTTTGCTAAGATAACAGTAGGATTCTGACATCTTTTGTATATGCATATTGGCTTAGAACTACACATACATACAGCTCCAGCATTCATCGGTGGCTAATGGAGAGATCCAGTCACCTTTCACACCTCAAGTTGTGATATTTTTTTCACCTGGATCCACCATGGTAAAAAAGAAAACAAATTATTCTTAAAGTGATGGTATTTATAATCACAGATCTGTTTTCAGGAAACAGAATCACTTTTGCTACAAAAAGTCACTGAAATGTTAATTAATGCCACCTCCACCATGGACTACCATGTCCATAAATCCTAACATAGGGCAAATGCATATATATATGTAATATAATATATAATATATATATGAAATATATCAAAACACACACCTGTGTGCACTTGAATTTACAGTCAAGGTCATACATTATGGAGGTCAAATATTATCTAAAACCAGATATGAGTAAAATGAAAGTAGTCAAAATCAGTAAGTAAAATAATTTACAAAATAAGTTAACAGAAATATCCTACTCATCAAAGTCCCTCAAATCTCACATTTTTTTGTATTTAAAAAAACCTTGTATTTTGCTATAGATGCAGCCTGTACATGCATCTTGGATTAGTGGAACTCTCCTTCATGATGCTTTCACCCTGGGACTAATGCTGATGGAGGGCAGTCTCCATCTGGAGACATTAACAGTATTCAAAGAGGGACAGTAGAGATGGTGAGTCTCTGTTACTGGCTTGTAAAGCTTCTGCTCATGAGATGTGCCATTCCTGCTTGCATTTCATTGGCCAAGACAATTTATAAGGGCACATATGAATTCAGATTGTTTTTTGTCTTCCTGTGGAAGAGGTACTATAGGAAGGGGCTCTGGGACATCTGGCAATATTGTGGGTAATCAATAGACCACCCATAAGTATATACAAGATTTTATATATGATAAAAATGCATTTTAAGTTATAAAAGGAATGCATAAAACAACTAGTGGTCCTGGGAATATTAATGATGTGGAAAAAGCGAAATTAGATCACTGAAAATAGAAATATCCTAACAATCCTAATGATTGCATTGCAAAATATAATTTAAACAATGAGAAACTTGACAGAAAACCTACTATTTTATATTTTTAATGGACAAATACCTGTAGCAAATACACTACTGTATATAAATTTCTTTAAAAGTACTGAAGTTTTCATTAGGATATATCTAATGCATCAGTAAAATGAAATTGGAAATATTTGCATATTAAAAATATTGCACAGAATTAATTTTTTGTGTATATATATCTACAAGGAAGATAGAAAATGAAGAATTAATCAGAGTAAATATATTAATGTAAGATCACTGATATACACAAAATATGTCTCAAGTAGGTATTCATGTGTAATTGGAGATACTCAGAGAAATGATGTAAAATCATATAAAATGCTATGAATGGGAAAAAATTGTTCGTTAGCATTTAAGTCAAAAGGATTGTAGGATGTTTGCATATTTTCTCATGATGATTAACACAATCCCATGGATTTATTATTAATAGTGATTTTTATCTAGAGAAGAATATCTAGCAACTAAATATTGCAAATATAAATATACCTGTCAATATGCAATAACACATAGCACTTCGATAATAATTTCATAAGAACACCTGAGAATGGCATTTTGACAAATGGATATCCTCATTGCTACCATTAAGAGAAAAGATTAATTTAAACTATTCCCCCTAAAATGTCTGAACTTCTTTCCCAAAACTGGATATAGTCAATAAACCTTTTATTGAAAATCATGTTAACGCACTATAAACACAAAGAGATAAACACAAAGCAACAGAAAGGTCAAAATTAGGTGATTAGTAAATAGAAATGTCAGGACTAAAGTTCAAAAATCTAAAGCTGACCATAATACTAGCATAAACAAGAGGAGATATAATTAATGCACTTGAACTAATTTAGCATTATGAAGAAGTCGTGGAGCCATCTCATCAAATGCAATGCCATTTAATTATCAGAACAGTAAGACATTTCCCCCCAAGACAGTGCATTAAATATGCCTTACCAAATAAAGCTTGTCATATCTTTTCAAGCTCTTATAACTTTTCCCTAATCTCTTTCATAAGTTTTGCCCTTGAATTTTTTCCCTCTCTCCCTGCTTCAACATCCCTGTTATATACAAGTGCTAATTAAAATGAAAATGAACACAGGTAAATCAAGGTAGGCTTTTTTCAATAGGAGGGGAGCTGTTCAAAAGAGAAGCTGTACTGGAGAATCAAATTAATAGAAGTCTTAAGGTCTGAAGCATTCAAATTAAAATAACCCCCTTGAAATATATCAACCTATACTTTCTAAATGACTTATTTTAATGAAGTATGCCACTCACTAATCCCTTGTAGGTTATATTAATGAACTCAACCACCATTTTTTTTTAAATAAATTAGCAAAGTTTTAAAAACAAGTCTTGGCTATGTTTCCATACTAGCTATTGAACTACAGGCACTAAGTGCTCACAGTCAAAGTTATACTATGGATGTTGCATTATTAGAGAAAGAATTGATTTAATGATCACATTGTGCTCTTTATCTTACTGCCTTCATTGCATTTGACTATCTTTTGTTATTCAAGTTAGCAATCATCCATCTCTTCTGCAACATCCTCACATATTGATGAAATCTCCGATTTTCAGCATCAGAATCAGCCAAGTCTTTCATAATAGTGTATTTAGTCAAGGTGAGGCTGCTGGAACAAAAACATGCCATGAGTATGAAATCAGTTTGCCTTTTTATACTCCCAGAGTAGTACACAGTAATACACATACATACTGGATTGTGCAGCTCTTCTGTTTTGCATAGAAATAGTTCAGTTCAAACAGGTTCAATGCATAGGAAATGACTCAGATCTATCACTCTTCAGTCTTTGAAGAAAAACTATTGAATATCTAATTTACAATCACGTAATACTAAGCACTGAAACTAAAAAGTTAAAACTAACAAAATGATAATAGAACTAAGGCATACAGCAAGGGAGGGAAAGGAAGGAAGGGCAAAATTAAGGGAGGGATGAGCAGAAGGGATCAAGATGATGGTTCACGGATGAAATGACGGTGGGAGAATTACGGGGTGTACAACAATGTAAGAAAAAAGGTAGATAAAAATTTAAAAAAGGTAGAAAAACAAGCCTATTCCTGATTACATTCGCTTCCTGAAACTGCTATAGCAAAGTACCACAAACTAGATGTCTTTATTCTTTCATGTCTTCGGAAACCAGAAAGTCAAGTCAATGTGTGTTCAGACCGGACCTCTTGAGGTGCTAGGAGAATCTTGACTTGTCTTTGCCAGATCCCAGTGGAGAGTGGTGTTTCTTGGCTTCCTTGGCTTCTAGCCACTTCAACCGCTGCCTTCATTTTCACACTGCCTTCCCTCTCCACATGTCTGGCTCACCGCTAAACCACTCCAAAATTTGTGTTTATCTTCACATTATTTCTCCCTCTCATCAATGTCTTCTTGTCTACTGTCAAATCTCTTTCATGTTATCTTATCAAACATTTATCGTTGGATTTAATGGAGTAGGATCATCTGAAGGACCTCTATATGTTGTCACTCACAATGATATCTGCAAAGAACATTTTTCCAAGTAATGTAACACTCACAAGTTGCAGGGATTATTACACAGATATACCTCTGGGGGGAACTCTCTCCTTTAATCTACTTGGAAGTTTAAGGAACTTATTAATTATTGGAAAATAATTAGCATTGGAAAAGAAACTTCCTAGACAGATATTAATAGAGTCTATTTAAAAAACAGAAGAAAAGTAAGTTGTTGTTTTATTTCCCTTAGGAAAACAACCTAAGCCTAGCATAGAAGATCTAGGTAAGTTTCTCAGAGAGAACTTGAAAAAAAAGAACTTGAAAAATGTAGAAATTATCCAGACAAGACTAAAGATAAAACATATGCAAATTCCTGGAGAATGAACATGATCTTTTCTGAACCTAAAAGATGTTCATAGCAGCTGGAGTTTAAACAGTGAAGTGGTGAGTAGCTGAGCTCATCAAGAGGCATTTCATATGATAAAGTCATATTAAAAAATGGAAACTTTAACTATACGTGTAGAGGGCAATAAACAGAATTACCAATGGCCTTGGAAGTTCAGTTCAGCACTTTAAACAAGCTACTCTGGCTTCTGAGAGACTGGGGTAGGGAAACAAGGCTGGAGGAAGGAGTACAACCGGAGGGTCTCCAGGGAGATGTTCATGATGTCTCAACAAAGGGGCATGAAGACATGGGAGTGGATTCAAAGAAAGATAGGTGGTTTAGGAATAGCTAATGCTTAGCAATCCACTGAATCTGAGAGGAAAGCAAATGAAGGCAGCAAATACAATGGCATACTTCTTTTGCATATGAGACAAATAGAGAAAACGTTTTGGGAAATAGAAGGAAAAGATTATTTAGACATTTAAAAATTGAAACATTCGGTTTCTGGATTTCAGACTGACATATAGATCATATACTGAGAGGGGCATTTAAAAGTCATGGGGATTTGATGAAATTATGAGGAACTGGGTGAACTGCCCCTATCCCTGAGGGAAAGGGCAGAAATGGAAGCAATTGTAGTGATTTTGAAGAATGTATCTTAAGGAAAAAGGAAAGAAGTCAAAGTGACCTTGTGACTGTGTTTATGTATTCCTGATGGTGGGAGTAGGCAGTGAGGATAAGAGAATTAAAATAGGAGCTTGCAAGGCAAAGCCTAAATTACCAGTAAAGAATCCTCGTTTTCCTGTTCAGTCCTTTCTTGTTTTTTCCAATCTTTTGCTCCTCAAGACTCCCACCCACTATCTCTTTTCCTTCAGCGGAAGACTGTTTCAAGTAAGAGGGTGCACTTAAAGTCTATCAAGCCATATGACTCATGAGAAGTACATTTGGAATTAAGTACTGAAAAGCTGCTGGTGACATGGGTGAAAGCAGTAACTCGCACCAGCAGGAGTCAGACTCTGCCTGAGGCTCACAGAAACTGAAAGTCAGGAACTGGAGAAAGACAGGGCAGTAGCTAAAGGATTATGTGGCATGAAGGAAATTTTTCTTGTTTTTGCTTTTACAGGTTTAAATACTGATGAACAGGATGGATCAGTGAGGAGAAGGGTGAAAATAAATGATTAAGGTGAAAGAATCAATATGTGAAAAACCTAGAAAAAATGGTATGATTCATAATCTAGAGGAAATATTATATTTATCCTAAATTTAGGGACAGTTTTCCTAGGAACTAGGAACTAGTAGAATTTCCCAATAGGAAAATTCTAGAATTTCCCAATAGGAAAATTCTACTCTGTCAGTGAAATCAGTGAAAGCAGGTCATCTAGGGAGAGGAGAGGTGTTTGGGAACTCTGCAGAGAGTCAGAAAAGGGTGGTGAGAATGGCAGAAGAAAGAAGTTTTGGAAAAAAGGGAAAAAGCTAAATAGGGAAGTGTGGTGTTATCTTCATGGATAGTTTAGACTTCAATGTGCCAGTCTGTGCTTTTTCATTTAGAAAATACCCCTTCTCTTGGGCTGACACAACTTTGTTTTCTGACTGTATAGCTGAGAATAGGGAGCATCACCCAGCATTTAAGAAAGACAAAACAAGTAAGATCAACAGCTGAAACCTTGAGTTTAAAAAAAAAAAAACAAAAACAAAAAAAACTTTTTACCTCAATACTTGTGAATAACTGGAAATTCAGTTAGAATCCAAGGAACCTTTTTTATGATGTGAAAGACGCAAGGTTTTTATGACTGCCAGTCTCCACTCACAGTACTAATAATTGACCAAATCAACAATTTTTTTAAGGGGAATTTCAAAAGAAAAAAGGCAAGAAAGTTCTGACAGGGAAAGAAGGGAAAGTAAATGGAGAGGCTTTGGTTTCCACTCTTTCTTGAATATCACTCCCTTGGTTTTTCTGAGGCTTCCTTAAACATCTTCTGTATTTCCTGTGTTAGAACTCAAGATCTTCACCCTGGAATGATGTGTATCTTGCAAACAGCATAATTTCTTTCAGTTTATGAAAGCTGAAATTTCCTACTGAAGTGAAGATGGGGGCAATCAACTACTGTTATTACTCTGATGCCCTCCTGTTAGGTTAAATTACAACATACTTAAGGACTTTACTCAAGGAATGAAAGAGTTTTTCCTCTCCCCTTAACACCCAGATTTATGCAGCCTTCCATTTCCTGATTTTCCAGCCCCTTCTTGCCCAGGAAGCACTAAAAGCAGGAGCGAGAAATCACATCCTATGTCAGGTCCTCCAGTCTAGTAACTGGCAGCTTCTTGATTTTATTTTATTTTCCCATTCTGCCTGACTGTCAAAATCAACCAGAAAATAACATTAAAATTCAAATTATACAAAGATTTTAAAAAAGTGTTTGATCCTAAAGATATTTTTAGAGTTATCCTGATTTGGTCATATAGTGCATATTTTTACAAAATGTATCCCATCCAAAAAAAAAAAAAAAAAAAGTATCCCATCAAGGTAAAGTATACATTGAGAACTCAATATAACGTGGAAAGAAAAGCACACAACACAGGAGGACAACCATCATCACAATAGCTTTGGTTGACTCTACTTCATTACCAAAGGCAAGATAAATCCATTGCCTAAGTATTGAGCCTTTCAAGCTCCAAGCTCTATTATTCCCTTATAGGTCACTAACAGTAAGATAAAATGAAAAAGAAGTGAAAGTGCTTCAAATATTTTTAATGCAAAATTTTGCTGAGCTTATGATCAACCTGATCTTAATTCTGCAGAATTCTCCTAGACAACAACATCAAGACTTTAAAATCACCACCAAGTATAATCCAGTTTTCCAAACATTTCATGCACATTTACTTACGAAACTCATCAACTCAATCAAGTATCCATTTTTGTATACCTATTTTAGAAACGGGAATTCCAAAGTATAGAGAAGAGAAACATGCTTAAGTCACAGAAGTGGGAAGTCAGAGAGCTGGGACCTGGCTGGAGTTTGCATGCCCTAAATCACTGTGGATTTTTCCCTTCATATTGAGTTAACAGATGATTTCTTGTGTTGCTGTGATTTAGGTTATCTCCCATAGTATTTGTAGAGTATGGCAAATGATAAATAATCTAACACTTTGACATTGGTAGAAAAGTCAACTGCATGATCTTACATATTTGGAAAAAATATGTAATATAGGGTACTATATTACAAATTGGTAATATAGGATACTAACAGCACATTTATCATGAATTTCCTGTGAATGTTTCACAACAATTAACCATTCTTTCTGACACAGGGTAAGAATTCACTAAATGTTATATGCACTTTTTATTAGTAAAATGTTTTATTTTATTCTTATGCTTTTATCATAAAATTTAATACCCTTATTATCCATATATTATACTGAAATTCCTGGCAAGTTAATAACATCATCTCCATCTGTGTAATAAATAATACCCCTTTACCATCTCCCTGTCTATATCTAGTCAATCCCAATTTCCCTTTGTTCTGCATATCTGGTCATCACTTACACTTACTCTGACAACTACAAGTTCACTTATTGACTAGTTGATCTCATGGTTTCATGACAGACCTGTTCAGTATTATACTCTTCAACCTTTATTATAGATTCTTATATACTATAATAAACATCTAATTACCTATCTGTCATGGAGCTAGCTAACACATCTATAATATATCTACACTGTTTCACACTTTACAGAACATTTCACAAATGTTTAATTACCTCTCCAAATTAGTAAGATAATTGCACAGGAAATATCTCAGACCTCCCTGGCAGGAAGTACTCAGCTATTAAAAGAAAAGGTTCTAAATTTACTTTTCAGCTCATAACAACCTTTCCTGCTTCATTCTTTCTGTGCCGTTCCCCCTTCCCCCACCCCACCCATCTCCTGCATGTGTCTCCATTCTCCATGGGGTCTATTTCTACCTTTTCTCAGGCTATCAAGTTCTTTCTGGTTCTCCTACCAGCCAGGATCTCATAATCAGCAGTTTAGGTCAGAGCTGACTCAACCTGAGGCTCCTATTTTTCATGAAACATAAGGCAAACCAGTTTCATATTTTTCTTATCACTGAATCTGTTGCATGTTTATTTATCCCTGGAGAGTTGTATGTAACTATTAGAGACTACCATGAACTAATGACCAAGTCCAATGTGTTTTCAAAGTCCTCAGTTGTTTTAAATTATGGGGTTGTGAAAATGACTCATCATTTCCTCTTTTGTATGAATGCAGAGTTAATGGACTAAAATGTTACCTCCTTGCTGTACTCAACTGGAATTGAATTAGAGAAGAAACTGTTTCAAAGTATTGTTAGTATATGGAATCAGTAAACATACAAAAACCACTCAGGGTCACACATAAATATCAGACAATATTGATGTTTTCTCTACCTAAACTCTAAATAATTAGAGCCTGAATTTCTTATAAAGCAATGTATTCCAGCCCTATATTATATTTCTTTTCTTAACCGGTAGAATAAGCTACCTGAAATAGGTTTCTCTTTCATCACTTATTTCCTTCAAGGTACAGCACAGTATGATGCACATATCTCGTAAATACTTTATCCACAGCAAACATTGATAGCATACATATTATATGTATGATGATATCTTCATTTGTTTTACACAATATTTACATCAGTTTGCTGTCTTCACTAAATGTTCTAAAAATGGAGAAAAAGGTAGCACAAGGTATTTGTGAAACTTCCCTTAATTATGGACCATATACCAAGCAATTAGCATATGTTAATCCAATCAACTCTTGGCTACAATTTATGAGGGAATACTTATGGTAACTTATATAGCTGAGGTTCAGAGATGTAAAGTGACCTCTCCAGTGAGTGTTGAGACCACCTTAAGTCTTAGTGTTCTCTCTGCCTAATCCCAATACCACAAGATGCAGCTCAATGTCCATCCTCTAAGAGTGAAGCTGTCCAGGCACCACATCATTTTCCCCTGTTCCTAAATTCCCATCATTCTTACAGAAAATGCTATAGTGCAGTGTTTCTTTGTTTCGTGACCACCAATTCCTACCTCTCAAATTCACTATTTAGAAAATTAAAAATGGATAAAAAGCAATATCCTTTTTCTGCAATTGCATCTTGATGGTTTCTCCATTTTCCTTCAGAATAATCCAATCTCTCTCACAAATAAGGTTTAAACAACAGCATAAATATTACCAAGATTATTGTTTTTACTTAATATATAGAAAAAATGCATACCTGAGGCACTACATTTGCTATAGGAAATGAGGGTGGTCACTACAAAAAAAGTTACTGTTTCTTTCTCCCTCTTGTATGAACAGCTTCAATTTTTAAAAATGGCAATGCGACATATGAAAGAAAAAAAAACTTGGAGACATTCTTTGCAATAATTAATTACATGAAAAATAAAATTAATAATCTGTCCTTAAGTACTAGAAGAAAAAATATGGAGAAAAACGGATTTTATTTTTGAGACCTTATTTGTTTATTCAGCATTTTTCCCTACCAGATTTAACACACTGATTGCAAGTCCTATACTATATTCACCACTTTGCTGTGCAGTCTTGACTTTGCCTTGCAGAGAAATCATTTATAAATATTTATTAAACAAATATAAATGACTTTGCTAAAGGCAAAGATTATTTATAAATGTTTATAGTAGGTATAACAATAATCAATATTCATTAATCCTTATTATATGTTCTTCAAAACACTAAGCATTTAGGACTCATGGTAGCACTCAAGATAAGGGATAATCTTCCCCCTTTCGCCTTGAGTGAAAACTGACCTGAGGAAGATCAATGACTAGTTAAATGTCACAGAGAGCTAAATGCTGAAACTGGAATTTAAGAAGTGAACATTTGATTCCAGTCTACACCCTTACGTATGAAAAGAGAATAAGACAATATGTAAATCCTGTCATTTTTCCTTAAATTAAGGTCAGTGCATTCCCCTGCTGGAAAGTCATACCAAAAATAAAGGAAAAGGAAAACCCAATTCACTCAAACGTGGGTAGCAGTCCTAACAATTGAGTCATTTTTATTATGATAAAAAAAAAAAAACCTACAAAGCGATCAATAATAAAATTCCCTCTCTCCGGCCTTCTAGGCTTCAAGTACAGTAATAACAGTGCACAAGTAGTTGAGCACTTGAAATAAATTCAAAATTACCACTCCTTGCAACAGATCGCTGGTGGCTGCCACAGCCACAACCAGATAGCCCTACTTCACCCTAGTTATATGCTGTGCGGCTCCTACAGATTAATAAAATCCTTATTGTGATTCTCATGTTAGAGAAAGGTAAGTACTTCGAGAGAGGCTTGCAATTTCTATTTCTCCCTCCACAGTCAGTTTCCACTGATAGGCGTTATCTTTTACTCTAAATATATCTTTATTTTGTGGCCCTACTTCTGGCCACCACACTGGAGTCTGTCAGTAGAGAACATGAATATTATAATAAGGAAGGTTATGGAACCCACGTCTTGAAAGTGTGTAGCTGACCTGTTCCTTCTTGTCAATCTTTAAATAAACCCAGTCTATCTACTTTGTGCTTATCTAAGCAAATTCTTGGTGGCACAATGCTTTTCACTTTTGTGGTGTTGTTGCTGCCATCCACTCAAGACTGACTTCCACTTTGCAATAGAGTAGGAATCTTCAGCTTTATGGCTGACAGATGAAGGCCAGTAGTGAGCATCAATCTAGATTATGAGTTTGTCTTTACCTTTATGATCATCTGAGGGACCTCCCACTTCTTTGTACATTTGATTCCATAATGGTACTTTTATAAACATATATGTACACATGATGGAAAGAGAAAAACACAAGTCATATCAGATGGCTTTCAGAACGAGGTAGGCAGTACTAACCTCTTCGTCAAAAGCAAGTCAAACAAGTGAGAGATGAGTCAGACAAAATACCCAACTCTACTCTTCAAGTCACTTACAATGCATAACCTCTTTTCCTTATTTTTACCTCTCCCTAGGTTATTCTTGATGCACCTTAGTAGATACTCATTTATACAGAACTGTTGTTACAAGAAGACTCACTGCTGTAAAGCTCCCGAAAGGTTGTCATGGCTACTCCCAATGAAACTTAAAAATGAAAAAGTCATTCTCATCTCTAAACCAGTGAAATCACCCAACCTTTCTCACCTTCTTTCCTGTATATTCCGCTCTTAATTTGGTTTCTTTTTAAGAAAAAAATGTTACAGGAAGCTAATTGACACAACACAGCTTGTCGAACTCAGCCACAAGCAGCAGGGATAAAACCTATCTCAATTTTTAGCAAATTGTGAACAGAAGACTCTTTTACTCTGTCCCCCAAGGGGTGAGGTGATGAACTAATCATGTTGCCATCTAATAGGTCACAGCAAATAATTAAGACACTTGTTACAGTGGTCTGTGTGGTGCTATCCTGTAGGGAGTCATGATGAATTTTCCATAAATTCAAGAAAAAGTCCTTTAAAATACTAATTTAAAATCTACATCTTAGCTAATTAAGAGAAGTAGGGCTGAAACTAATGCATCATTTCACACCTAGTGTGCTGATAATGGACCAATGTGAGCGCAGGAAAAGCGAAAACCTTAATTTCTTTCTTCTGTCCTCATCTCTTCCAATACTTAAGATGTTTGCTAGAAAAGAAACACAATTTTACGATCACATGCTAAAGAAAAACACAAGAGGTTTGCAAAGACTGGGTACCAATTACCTGCCATCTTTACATGATAATTTGAAATAACACAAAGCATTCTTAGACCATAGTAGAAACCCCCAAAGTATGAAGATGATGAACATCAAGATTTGGACAAAGAAAATGAGGAATTCCTCTCAGGAGTATTCTGATTTTGTTTTTTTTAATAGAGATTAATTCCTTTATATGTCAAATGCAGGATACATATTATCAAATATTAAAAACAACCTAAGCACAGTCATTGCCATATCCAAGATGGGCTAGCAAGACATCTGGTATGTAGCATGATTAGTGCTTTTTTATAACTAGAAATTCTGAACTATGGAGAAATAAGGTTATACAATTTAGAAGTGACTTTAATATATTTGTACTTTGTAAATCTAAACTCCTAAAACATGGAGTGATATAAACCAATATTACCTTGAATCTAAACATATTGAACATATTATATTGAATCTAAACATATTATATTGAATTATATTGAATTATATTTTTTGTTTGTTGAATCTAAACAAACAAAAAATTAATAGCTAAAAGTGACTTGAGCATTTTTTAAATGTTTTAAAACTTCAGAATCAACCATACATTTCTAAAATCATTCTGAACAGATTTAGAATTTCTTATTTAAAATTCTGGGATTTTGACCTTTGTTTTCACACCATCAAAAAGTAAGCACTACTCTTTACTATACAATAAACATTCTCAACTAAATATTACATATGATCAACAGAATCTTTTTTGGTATCTGTATATATAAACAGCTCAAAATATAAATAATTATTGCCTCCTAGTAACTGTAAAAAAGGAACAAAATTAATTTAAACCAAAATAACATGACAATTATCGACAATTTAATAGCTAAACAAAAACTACAGTCTTTTAAATTTTGCTAGAGCCTTAAAATTCTCAAAAGTTTAATATTTATTTTAGCCATTTATCTCCAATTTTGCATAACCCAAATAAAATAAAGCTTTCAATTAATGCATTACTAAAACTGTTTTTTTCCCAATCACTTTTGTTTGCATAAGGAAAAGGAAAAGGCCTTCTAAATTAATAATCTGGGAATTTTTATTTTATTTACCTTTCATTTCTGCATAATAGGCAAAATGTTCTAATGATATAGGAATCATCAAACAAATATTACTTTCATGTGAAACTGCAATAAATAAAAACCATATGTAACAGCATATAAGATCGAAGAAAAGTGCAAAACAGTAAACATCATGAAAATTAACACATAATTGCTGTCAATGTTTCTGGTTTGAGCTCCTTTTAATTTATCTCAGATTGCATATACTTAGATACAAAATACTTATATCAAAGAGTAGATAGACAAGCTATGAATGGTGTGCTCTGAGAAAACAAATTAAGCATATTTTTAAGGTATTAGCCATTGAATGATTTTGAGTTTCCATAACTTCAATTACTTCCCTGCAACTGATTACAATAATTAAAAGTATTTTAATCTGGGAAGATTTTCATTTCATGATCACTGCCATACCATAGTTGAATTCAGAACTGTTATTTTACACATAAGTGCTGTAAAAATAGAGCTTATTTGGGCACGTGACTACTTGTGAATAGCTTCAGTACTTACTGCTGTCAATGCTTCATTCAGCCCGTTATCCTTGCCCTTAGCATTTTATTTGTTGAGACATACAGTATAAAGATAGCTTTTGAGGAATATTTTTCAATTAACCATGAAAATGTCTTTTCAAATTAAGTGCTTAGTTTAAAGAGCACACTATCCAACAGTCAAATTATACGCTTCCATTAAAAATCTATATATTTAGCCAAATTACTAATATTGAAATAGACACATTAGCAAAACATTATCTCACAGTACCAAACATGTTTTAGTCATTACTGTAAATCACTTTTATAATCATTTTTTATTTGATCAAGCACAGGCACATCTCTGTCTGGGTTTCCTCCCCCCCCAACCCCCCCCCCCCAGTGTTTGTCTCTCTCTCTCTTTCTCTCTCTCTCTCTCTCTCTCTATATATATATATATATTTATATACTTATATATATAAAGTTTATATATATAAACTTTCTTATCTAATACTTACATAATGATATAACCCTGACAACAAATCTTAAGTTTCCAATATAATTGGGAAAAACATAATAAAAGCTTATCTTTTCCTGTTTTGCAGAGAATTCTTTCAGTAAATAATTAATTGCTACCTCTTAAACTTTCTTTAGTATCTCTGTGAAAGTATCAGTTTTTAAATCACTATTTAGGTTAAAAGTATTAAAGTGCATGACTGCTATTCATTTTATGACACATTACTACCTTTTCTTTATTTTTGTTTTCAAATCTGTTACATGGGGTTATTAAAGCGCAGTGCCACAAGATATCCATCAATCTGCATTATTTACTCTACAGGTTATGGAACTTTGAGGAACAGCACCTTCTTTAACCACTACATGCCTTTCATACCCATTAATTTATTGCCTGGCATAAAGTATCATTTGTACTACAGAAGAACCAGAAACAAGAAAATGGCTTTGGAGAGTACAATGACAAGGCAAAGAGTTGATTTGCCAGATTTTATTTTTTGTGCCACTGGAGAAGCATAGTTCTCATAAAGAGTCAAAATCAATAGACCTAGTGTGAAAGTTGTAAAGATCTCATTAATAGGATTAATTAGTGCCTTATATTAGTTATACCAGTAAATACTTCAGAAGGCTAACTGAATTAGCAAAATTCAAAACACATTTTGCTTTCATAATTTTACAATATTGAAGTGAAAATTTTACACAATAGTGTAGGCATGACCAGTGTTAATAAAATCTTGTTTTACATATCAAGTGTTGGAGAAATCGATTATTTAAAGAGGGGAAAAAAGTTTCACATTCAAAGAGCTCATCTTCCTTCTTTCCATTGGAATGACAAAACAGAATATACTTCAGAGATAAATCCTGATTCGAAAGGATGACAGAGAGCAACAACTAAATTTAGAAATATGCCAACATTTTCCTCACAATTCCAATTCACCAAAAACCAATCAGCAATGAGTTAACTTTAATTTTAGAGTCAAGTAATACATTTTTGAATCTTGCCAAAACGAAAAAGCAGATTACTTCCATATATTTCATAACTAACCACTCATTGCACTGAAAGAAAATGAAACTTTGTTAAGTCTAAAGGCAGAATTTAATTTCCATGAATATATATCACTGTTGTCCACAGATGACATAAACACCATCTAAGTGTGTGGAAGGGGCATAGTGTCCATGGGTGATGACCCTTGAAATTAAAAATATTAATATTCCAAAATGATACCCAGCACTAAGTGAAAAACTGTCCTATCAATAACATGAAGGGGGTGTTTTATTGTAAAAGTTTAATTACAGAAGCAGTTTTATCAATAAACGAAGAATTCCAGTAAGATTGCATTTCAGCAACATTTTGCAAAGGTTAAGAGGATATGTTTGCATTCTTGCTCACTAAGAAAGATAGCTACTGTGATTCATGTAAAGTCTCCAGCGATGCTCATATTCATGGATTGCATACTAAGTGGAAAGACATGCCACACTATGTGATGTTTCAGAGACTGAGGAAAGCTTCGGCAACAGTGTGATCACCAGACTGTGATACTCTGAAACTGAATGGGCATCCTTAATAGCTACCAGTAGACCCACCACACCACCTTAGCAACAAGCGTGAGAGCAGAAACAGAGACTTTTAAGTTTCCACAGAGTAAAGGCTGTTGCTAAGCAAAAATGATCACCCAAAAGAGAGGAAAACTGTAGTTTGTAGTTCTTGAGAACTAATTCACAATTGAATGTTTTTCTTGGCCCCAAGCCAATTATGTAGACACCGGAACCTCTGGAGAGACCACATCAAATCCTTGTGGCTGAACTTGAACCAATGCCTCTCCCACATGCCACCAGCAAACCCTTCCACCTTTCATGCAACTCAAGCAAACCCAACCTAATAACCACTTGCAAAACGAGTATGATCTCTTCTTCTTGACCTCTCTTATTCATCTTTTCGACTTTACGTTACTCTTCTTGATGTCACTGCCAGGAATCTTAAAACTTCTTGCTTAAATCCCAAACTCTAAAGTCTTGTAACATCAGCCCCCACAGAACTGTGAGAGCCAGCCCAGCGCTCGCTATCCCACACCTGCCTCGGTGAGGGCAGGGCTCCTGGGCTGCGGGTCTCACCCATCCTCCTGAGAAGGTTCTCTGGATGGTACTTACCTGCTGCTCCCCGGGCTCTGTAGATTTCACCAGGTGCTTATCCTTGTACAGAGACCAGAGACCAACATTGGGCAGGAAAATAAGAGCCACCATGAATAGCAAAGTCATCTGCAGAAACCTCTTCTGTTTCCTCTTCATTGCAAATGACAACAGAGAAGAAAAGTTAAAGATGTCCCCCTGACCGCTTCTCGTGTTAATGCCACAGTCCTTTCCTCTCCCCCGCGAAGCACCAGAAACTGAGGCTAAAAACTTTTGTTGCCTGCTTAGCACCAATCTGCAGGATTCAGAGGGAGTTGAGCATCTGCAGAACAAACGCACAGTTACTTTCCCCCCAGAAAACTATGACGAAGACATTATCTATTGGCTTAGAAGTAAATGACTTGACTGAGGAAAGCATTGAGCCTATCGACCTCCATTACTATAAAGCCACGGAGTCTAAAGCGGAGAGCTTCATAGACTAATCTTAAGTTATGAGCAAGTCAATCGCGTGCTGGATAGTTGAGAAAGGGGGAGTTGCGCTGTCTTTGGCCCCGAGGGAGGGAGGCTGGGGTTGGGGAGGCGCAGGTAAGTCTTGAGAACCGCGTGGGAGGAGGGCGGCTCAGCCCCGGCAAGTATCAGCAAGGAAAGTGTCCGCTTTTGGACATGGCCACATCCCCTTCCTCGTCTTCCCTGCACGCCTCCTCCTGGGCGCCCCTCGGGATCACCCACCTGAACTCAAGTTCAACTCCCTCCGGAGCCAGCGTGCCGGCGACTCCGCGGGGTCCGGGGCAGAACCCTCGCGGGGGTTGGGGTCCCCCCCTCTCCGAGGTGCTGGTGCGCGCTGGGGACGCTCCTCGGCCGGCGGCGCTGGGCGACCTGGGCGCGGGGAGGGGAGCAGGCTACAGATGTCAGCCGAGTCCAGCCAGGCGGCGGCGACGACGCGGCTGCCCGCGCGGAGCTCGCGCTGTGCTCCTCCGCCAGGTCCGCGCTCTGCCCATCAATCGCTGCCCCTGCCTCGGCGACGCGCTCACGCTCCGCCGTTCCTGTCACCATGCTTTTCCGGCCACCGAACGCGCCCGCAGCGACATCACGAGAGCCGGGAGAACCGCGCCGCCAGCGCCCCGCCCGCCCGGCCGGGAGGGCGACAGCCCGGGGCGAGCGCGCGGGGCGGCGCAGGGCGCAGGGGGGAGGGGGGGGGCGGGGATGCGCCGCGCTCGCCGCCGGCCACCGCTCGGCGCCCGCGGTCGCCCGCCTTCCGCCGCGACGCTGCCGGGGCTGGCCGCGTGCGGAGCGGGAGCCCAGCCGGGGAGGAGGGCGGGCCGCCCGGCGGGGGTGGGGAGGCCGCGGGCGCCGCGATCCTATATAAGCAGAGCCCGAGGCGCGCGCGGGGGAGGGCGCGGGCGGTGGACGCGGGCGGTGGATGCGGGCTCCGGGCCGGCGCGGACGCTGCTTCGCTTCCGAGGCTTTTCGGGGCGAGCTCGGCCGGGCGGAGACGCCGGCTCCCCCGCTCCGCTCACCCCGAGGCGCTGGAGCGGAGATGGCGGAAGACGAGTCGCGGGCTGCCGGCGGGGGTACCCCGGATTTGTCCACGGCGCCTGCGGGAGCGCGGCGAGCCGGGCGCGGGGGCGGCAGGAGGCAGAGGGGGTCCGTAGCTGGGGGTTCCTGGTTGTGGGGTCCACTTGTTGGAGGGTCTCCTGGTTGGGGGGTCCCCTGGTTGGGGGGGTTCCCTGGTTGGGTGAGTCTCCTGGTGGAGGGTCTCCTGGTTGGGGGTCTC
>PVHY01011198.1:0-17785 GCA_004024945.1 Uropsilus gracilis | reverse complement strand
TGAAGCGAGGCGGGACTCTGGGGGGGGGGGTCTCAGGCTGCAGCCTCTGTAGCGACACCGAGACGACCCGGGCGTCTAGACTTGGGTCTGCGAACCACTGGTCTCGGGTTCAGATGCGGCGGCGCCACCCCGCGCCTCCCCGCCCTGCCTCCTCCGCACCCCGCGCTCCTCGTGGCCACGAGGAGATGCCTGTCCCCCTGACCGCGCACTCCTCCCGACACCCGGAGAATGCGGGGCTGGAGATTAGTCTCTGGCAGCTGAACTCCGCCCTCTGCCCAGCACCGGACCGCGCACGCACGAACCTGTGGCACCTCTCCCGGGGGCCTGCAGTGCCCAGCGCCGTGCATCGGGCGCTCTCGGGCTCGGGGGCGCACAACTCCCATAGCAAGGGGGCCTGAGATGGGGCGACAGACCCGCGTGCAGTGCCCGCTGGATCAGCCAGGCGAGCTCCAGAAAGAAACGTCACGGGCATCTCTTTGTTAGGAGCTGGATGCGATGCTCACCAGCTTGGGCTGGGATAGTCTGTGGACTCCTGAAGGTGGTATTTTTTTTTTTTTTTTTCGGTCCCCTCGTCCTCCCTCGTCTTCGTCTCTCTCCCTGCCTCCTTGACTTCACCCCCTCTCTCTCGCCTCTCACTTAGAGTCTCGCTCCTTGTCTCGCTGGAGAAGGACCATAGATTTCAGTGGAAAAGAGCTATGCCTTGAAGTCCTCTGGTTCTATGTAAATGTCTTTGAGCAATCCACATGGACTGTATGACAGTATGAATCCAGCTTTGTCTCAGCATTTTTTTTTGTGTGTAAATCATTTGCATTCCCAAAGAGTATAAAACACATTTAATAACTGTTTTTGCATATGTTGTTCATGAAAAGGTGAATTACCTTACCGTTCAATTTCATACAAGTAAACTTCAGAACCTAGAGACCAAAGGACTTAATTGTTCACCACACACACACACACACACACACACACACACACACACACACACACACACCATCTTTGTACTGTGGATTACCCTAACCTCATTTTACTTAGCAAGTGCGGTTCTGAAACACAGAAATGAGAATTCTGGGAAGCAACATAACTGCTTTGAGTTTTGCTGGGATAAATCATCTGCTCCTCCTCGGGTAAGAGAGTATACATACAGAGTAATGTTTGTAGATACTGAATTCACATGCAAAAAAACTCAAAAGTACACACATTTTTAAAATTAAAATCCCTCATAATTTAAATAATACCAGTTTCTCTATACCTTTTAAAGTCCTGGATCACAAGTAGACAGCATTACATTTACTAACTAAATCCAGCATTCCAGCCTTCATTATTGTTGCTAAAGTAAATGTTCTTGCAAACATTACCCATTCCCGGGACACCATTAGTCACAGTTAATGGGTATAATAACTGTTATATCCCACATCTGATACATAAAGAATACTCAGCAGAAACTAGGTTCAACAATTATTACTCATTCCCTCCTTTTACAGTGTAGTCCCAGGACATCATTTTTGCTTTTTACTTATCAAACTTATTTATTGGTTTCACATGATTTTCCCTCAATCTGACCTTCTTTTACAAAGCCACGTGTATATTTCAAACAAGGCACAATGCTTCTAACTAAAATTTGTTTCATTTTGAATTTGCAAAGGAAAATATAACACCTCTATGTGACAATGCCTTTACTCAATAAAATGGATGATGCATGTATGTACATACCATAGACATACTCTTTTTAGTTGGGTACTTATATTGCTTTAATAAAAAAATTCTTACATATTTTGTCTTATATCCAAAGTCTCTAGTTTTACCCCTGATTGCTCCATTCTGTTATGAGTTAATTGGCAACCTCAGGTTATCATAGTGCCATGTGCCTCACAATATGTTAATAACTAGGTGCATGGGGAAAGGAAACAGAACAACATCTGTGACCATGAATAACTTGCAGTCTACTTAAAATGAAGCATAAGGCAACTGGAATAAAGCATAAATCTTAACTGTTTATACTCACCTTAGACCAAAGCAAGTTATGCCTTACCTTGAAAGAAGCAGAATATTGCTATTTTTTTACTGCTGGACCCTACATTTGGTGACTTAAGACTTCTTCTGATGACTTCTCAGTGTTCTCTACATTTTAGATCAGCTCAACTGGTGATTCTGTCTCTTGTGATGTAGTTGGGGGCTCTGGGGTGGCCTGTCATCTGGAACAGACTCAGCAGCCAGGAGAAGCCCTCAGTTCTCTCCTTAGTGTCCCCTGTCAACATGGTTTGAGTTTCTCACAACATGGAGACTGGAATCCAAGAGTAAAGATCTCAAATCTGTGTTCCTGGAGGTGAAAAAAAAAAAAAAAAGAATAATTAAAATCTCTTAAAAGTCTTGAGTAGGTACAGCTTCCCTTCTACAAAACACATGAGACTACTCAATACAAGGATGGGCAGGAATGTGGGAGAAAACTGACATCTCAATGAGAGATGAGGAGCAATGGCCATCTTTAATCTATTGTAGATATTCAAAGACAGAAGTAAGAAATCACAAGGAAAGCCTAATGAGATACTAAAGCAGATGGTGTGAGTATAGGGGGAAGTTTTCATAGGTTGGATTGAGTCAAAATATTCAATTACTATCAAGATACAGAACTGACTTTAAATTAGTTTAAAGATAGATTGATCTTAAAATAACAAACAGATGAAATGCTTGAAATTCAACTTGAAAGGAATACATCCACTAATGATCTTGTGATAGTAACAAAGACTTTCCATTTAACTAGTCTGAAGGATTGGATGTGGAAAGATAGGATCTGTTAGAAATTGTTTCATAAACCAAAGAATGGTCATCAGCAACGTCTTTGGAGTTGTACTTTTATTCAAACACTACAGAGTCTCAATAGCAGTTATGAATGATATAGTTACAAGACTAAAAGACTAAATTTATTTTAAGTTAATAAAAATGTGCATTATTTAAACTTTTAAATAGTTATATTGCAATACATCAGTGAATCAGTTTCTTGTTTCACCTTGGATCTAAACTATGAGTTTTATTTTCATTTCAATATGATTTTTTTCTACATTTTAATCAAAACTTACAGTTACTAGAACAAAAAGTAAATGTATCTAGAAATGTAGATATGTCACCAGGTATAGTGAGCATGCCTGTAAGCGGTAGCCTACAAAGCCACGTTAGGGGCCAGGGATTGCAGTTCGAGTCCCACTTTGGGCAATGCAGCAGAGACCTATCCAAAAAAAAATATAGCTGGGCATGGTTGCGTGCACCTGTAATCCAGCTACCCGGGAAGCTGAGGCTGGGCATTGCTTGAGTCTGGGGTACCCCGGGCAATGTGAGCCTGCAGTTTCACAGGCAAAAATAGCAAGACCTAGTCTCAAAAAAAAAAAAAAAAAAGAAATGTAGATCTGTCCTTATGTCTATTTACTACAAATGAGAATATTAAAATGTGATATTACCCAGTGTCTATCATAGTTGAAAAGAACCCTAGGGGTGTCCTCTCTCTCTCTTCTGCATATATAAAAATAAATTAAATTGCATATATAATCTATAAATTAATAAATATAAATTAAATATATATAAATAATCAGAATAGCATTTACACATATATTTACATATATATTGCATATATATATATATATATGCAGATGCTGTTCTTACTGATGTATTAGTACCATAAAGGCATTAAAAGATATTCACAATTAAGTTTGTATAATTAAAGAAGTGAAGAATGCTAAAAAGGCTATTTTTACTTAGCCTAGATATTTTCTAACTAAGCAATACTTTATGACTCTTAAATTCCTAGTAACTAAATTTATCTCATAATATATAATTTCTCCCTACCAATAGAATATACCTTCAAATATATTTCCCCTATATGTCTAGTATCTATCTAGTCATCAAACATTTATGCAGTACTTACAATATGCCAGGCTCTTATACAAAGATTTCTTATTTTTACAAATAAACTGATTATTTTGGTTCCATTATTATTTCTACTTATTATCATAGAACTGTAAGTTAAGAACTGGTAAGCATCTTGCCCCCCCCCAAAAAAAAAAATAAATAAAAATAAGTGGTGGAAGTGTTAGGGAAGCAAGGCACTTTGTTCCATGTTTCAAGGACCAAAAATATTCATAGTTTTCTAAAAATCCTACAGCTTTTTCTAACAAATAATTTAGTTGTCTTTCTTCCCCACTCATTTTTTTTTACCCTTATGAGAAAATTATAGGACCACAAATACCTGGATTCTACAGAGAGGATTGCTTAGTTCTATAGCTTCAAAACTTTTCTGATCATGACCTTTTTCCTGGAGGAGTGTGAAACAGAAGATGAGAAGATGGTGCTGAAGGTGAAGTTACATCATCTACTATTCCCTTATCTTTTACATCTTATGTAAATATAACCATATTTAAGTCTGTAAGATTAAAAAATTATATGTGTCAGATGTCTAGCTTAGAAATAACCTTTATCTTCTCATATATATCTGCACCTTTTTAAAAAGAATTTTAAATGTATGCCTTTAAAATACTTGTATTGAACAAGTACACTACATTCATTGATTTCAATGAAAAGTGAGTTATATTTAGAGTGATGAAATCAAAAGATAGTAAAGTTATATTAAATTCGATGGAAAAATTTTAATAATAGTTCAATGCAAAATATTGTAAATAAAACATTTAAAAGATGCAATTAATATGATAAGTGAAGCCAGTAACACATACTTAAGAAATCATTCAATGACATATGGCATGTTCTACTTTCTTATAAGTGAGAAAATAACAAATGTCACAGACATATTATTTATTGACTACCAATTTTATATAATATTTATGCATACTAAATAACAAATTTCAAACATTTTTAATTTACAATTATATTTTGAAATACATTGATATCAATAAATAAACATTTACTAAATATACTGCAGATACCATTGTAAATATCATGGGTAAATAAAAATCTCAGTTTTCAGACAATCAACAACAAAATGAAATGTAAAGTCTGATGACTGAAAAGTAAAAGAGAAAAGCAGGAAAGGTTATTGGGAATGACTGGAAAGAGGAGTGGTGTGACTTCAAAATAAAAATTTTTAGTTGAACAAGTATTGAAGGAAGCCAGGAAGTCAACCTTGAATATCTTAAAAGATGGAATTCTAAGTGTGGTGGAAACAGGAAAAAACCCTGTGTTCTGGGGTTAGATATCAGCAAAGTTGATAGTGTGTTATCAGCACAAGTAGTAAGGGAAGAAATGAAAGGTTCTAGATTGAAGGGGGAGCCACATAAATAGTTACAATTGATTGTAGAAATTTAATTTCTAGGAGAAATTCTTTATTCTAGTGGGGCAAGAAACCACTGAAGATTTTGAGTAAATATTAACAAGCTCTGCCTTACTTTCAAGCTTCAGCTTAAATTCCACACTCTCCTTCCCCCTGCCATGTCCCCAGGTCTTTCCCTAAGCATTTACTCAATATTTTTACTATTATTAAAGTCAATTCAGTAAGTTTGGCCAAACACCCAATCTGCCTTAAACCTTTTTCTCTTAAGGGTCTCTTGTCTCATAAAAAGCAAAGCCCATCTTTCAAGAGCTTAGATGAAATACCTGGACTGAAAGTAGATTGTGCTTCAATGAGATCGAAATGAATCAGGAGGAGGGGGCTAATTGTTGTAATCTAAAGGAAATAATGTTTTAAGGTGATGGAAATGGAGATGGGGAAGAAGCTGGGTTAGAACATTCTCCCTATGAAATTGCATTGGGGTTGTCAGAATAAATGTAGGATGCCAGAAACAGAGAGCCCGAGGCAGTTTATGTTTTCATCCAAGCTCTTTAAAGACTGGCTTTGCTTTTTATGAAACAGGAAGACACCTAAGAGGAAGAGGCTAAGGGAGATTGGATATTTGGTCAGAATTACTAATTGACTTGAATAATAGTTTAAATGTTGAATAAATGTTTAAGGAAAGACATTGGGATATGAGAGGTAGAGGCAGTGTGTAATTTAAGTTCAAGACTGGAATCTAAAGCCCTTAAAAGGATCCCAAGTCACAAAAAGTTATGAAATTATCGATACCATGAATGCAGATAGAAAACAGAACAAAAAGGTGCCCCACCAATAAAAATTTGGGAAGATGAGTAGAAACTAGTAAAAGGTGTTGAGAGTGGTTGGTGTCTGAGGGAAACCAGGAGAGGCAAATGAAGAAATTGTTTCAAAGAGGAAAGAGTGATTGTATATATTCAATGAGTTGGAAAAGTCAAGCCTAACAGATGAGGTTGAGAAAAACCTCTCCAGATTTAACAATTACAGGTTTGCTTATCCCATTCAGAAGTGAGAAAGGTAACATCATCAAGCGTGGTGGCCAAAACCAGCAGTCTAGACACTAGAAAGGATGATCTCTACAAAAAATCTGATAATGAAGTTTTAATTAACATAATTATGTTAAGCACTTAATGACCAAAACAAGGAATGCATTTAATTTTGTGCTATACAAGTGTATTTATCTCTGAAAGCAATTATCAAAAGAAAATGAAAAGATTCTGAACATCTCCAGCTTATGACAATTTATTTTCTTATTTATTATGAAACAAACTGAATGGGTTTTATACTCACTACAAATAAACTTCTCCAACTTCTAATGGAAATATTTCAAAAAGCCATTAAGTTAGCCACCCTTACCCTCTGAATCTATCCAACCAACTTGAAGACTGATAGTTAGGCACCCATTAATGTGCTGAAATCTTATTGAAAAAATTACTCACCCCCCAAACCTGTGCTGTCCTGCCATCCAAATAAATTTAAGTCTTACAATAATTCAGCTCTTAGTAAATCTCTGCTCCCTATCTTTTGGAAACATTCAGATATCTAATTTAAACTAACACACACATACTCACACACACACACATACACACACACCACAATTTCTCTCAGGATGAATATGAATGAGTATAATATAAACTTTCCTGCTATAAACAAAAATGCCTCCACATACAAAGCCCGTGGAGATTCAGCAGATGCATGCATTTCCCTCTCTTTTTCAGGAATAAAAATGTTCACATCCCACCAAATATTGACTCATATACCTTTACTTTCCTGCTTGGGTCCATGAAGATTCCCTCTGCATGATACCTGCCCACTTGATCATAGAAATAACACCATGCTAACTGTCGCAGATGAGCAAGGAAACACTTTGTTGAAAACATTAAAAAATGTGTTACAGAAGATGGGAGCAAAGGAATTCTGCTTGAAAGGTGTACTGTATTAGTAAGGTTTTCAGAGGATCTATATTTTGGGAATGTCACAGTAAATCATGAGTTATTATATTTCATTACCAGAATAAAGAACAAATTTATTTGGTGTCACTTATCTCACCACTGGAAAGTAAACACAGTATTCTGATAGGACCTCCTGGCCATGGAGAATTTCTCACTTGGCCATATTACTCCAGCCATTAATGATTGAGAAGGACATTCTCTAGCATGGCGTGAGGCACAGCAAGAATGGACGCTGCAGTAGAAGTGTGCAGAGGAGCAAGAGTGCTGTCATGTAAGACACAAAACCTGTTTCTATTGTAGTATCACTGATGGGAGGATGAGGCCTGATATTCCTGACAAGTTCCTCATAGGAGCACCACAACACAGTCCCTACACGTTTGAAACAAGATCATGCCATCTGAAGCAGAAAGGAGTATTCTTGAAAAAAATCCTGGGGGAAGTGGGGACTAGGTCTTATTGGAGACAGAACTTGAGCAAAGGGCAGCAACTGACAATTCTGCCAGAGTCTTCCCAATGTAAACCTGATTTTAGTCAAATTCATGAGATTGCAAGATTAGGCTATTTCAGCAGCGATACTTCATGTATATACACTACATAACTTTGAATGCAAGCAAGCCAGGGGCCAAGGACACAAGTAAAACATCCAAACATAGCTAAGATATCCATGTAAGCCACTACGACTATAGCAGTACCTTTTTACTGTTACATCTCTGACCATACCTATGTAATGGAGGACAAAAAATTCAAGCTTGATGATTTCATAGATATATTTAATATGTGGGTGACAGCTTAAACAATTTCTGATGCACAAATCAGGGTCAGTTCTCATATCCAATATTGATAAGAAATACTCTCAATAATATAACTACAGTGAATGCAACTGGTCATGTGACTTGTGTGGGAAGGAGTTTGGAGTATAAAATAATATGATGTATATATATTATACATATGCACAGAGACATATTATCAGTGGACTATGGCTTGGCTGTTAGACTCCCAGATATGCAGGATAGGATATTCTAGAAAAAAAGACATATGGGTGGACCAAAAAGGATAGAAACAAAGTAAGGAAATGTCCACGTAGCACGTGAATATCCATCAGAAAAGCTCCATCGTGGAATGGGCAATTCTGAACAACTATAAAGGTTCCAGAGAGTTCACAGGATCATTTGAAATTTGTGTTGCAACCTCATCAGATTTCAACTTCCTCCTTTGCCTAATCCTCCTTTCTTGTCCTCCACTGATGAAGTCCTGTGACACCCCCTATTAACTACAAGATGTGGTATCTAAATCTGTTTTTAACTGCGATACATTCTCAGCTCAGAATGTGTAGAATCACTTGTTCTGCATTCATCTGTTCTACCCTACAGCAGCAATGGTATTTTCTTCAGATTACAAGCATATATTAAGTAGTATTATAAAACCGCTTTGAAGACATTTTCTAAAAATGACTTAAGGACTTTTTATGGTCCCTGTTTAATTAACATTGATAACATACTTTATAGAAAGGATTACTTGGGGAGGAATAAAAACAATATATTCAACAGCTATAATGACTGCTTTTAATGCCAAAACATTGAAATAAAATCCCCTTAATATTAAGTCTATAGTATTAAAACCTCATAGATTACCATTAAAAGAGCAGTTGAATGATTGGGTTTCTCCCTGATATTCATGTGGGTAATCTGGCAATAGGTTGGCAGAAAGGACAATCTGAAGAGTTAAAATAAGCGTATGCAGCTCAGATTCCCAGTTGATGTAAGGAACATCACATAAAAAAATAATATTCTTATTCTCTTTTTTCAGCTTTCCTTTTAGCTTGATTTTTTTGCTAGCTCAGATCTATCCTGTCAAGATAATGGCCCACTGTCTGTCACTCACCTATCCTGTTACAGCATGGACTTAGGAAAACTGACAGTTTCCATGAATAACAATCACATATCCAAAGATGTCTCAAGAAAATGGCATTTTATTGATTTAAAAGGGACAAGAGCTTTTTACCTTTTCCCTTTGCCTTGCCCTCCTGCAAGGTGAAGTGCAGATGAGATCATGTTCACCTTCAACAATCTTCCTCACAGTAGCAGAAAACATCAGAGCAGACCAGAGATCCACGGCTTCGTGTATAAATATTTTCTGCAACAGATTTTAGAATGTCTTGTTTCTTCAAAATAAACTTCAAACATTCACTCCATAATCAGACACTGTGCTTGTGTGCAGCACATTTATTATTATAACAATTCTAATTTGTTGAATACATCTTTAAACTCGGTGGCTATACATTAATTTCAGAATGTTCTGTGTGAAGTTTTCTTTCTAAAATCTTATTTCATTCCTCAAGTCTCTAAAGTAAATCACAACCCCTACATAGAATGTAGAAAGATTAACAGTGATCCTTTTATTCGAACAGCTAAAGATGGCTCTTCATTTCAACTAAAACAATCATTCTTCATTTTTCATATAATTTTCCAGCTTGTATTATCTATAAGCTAATCTTTTCAATATTGTGGGTACAGCAATAAACAAACATAGATCTCAGTCCTCATGAATTGTATCCTCTCGCACAGGGAAAGAGAAAGTAAAATAATCCTTCTCAATGCATGGTACCCCCCGAAGAGTGACTGGCCAGCTTAGGAAAGACAAAAAGCAGGGAAGGAGGATGGGGAGCCAGGCAAGTCCAGATACCTTGAAGGAGGAGAGCACATTTTCTCAGGAATATGCTTGGGGAGGAGCATTTCCTCTAAGGGGAACAGCAGATGCGAATACTTTGGGGTAGGAAGGAACCTGATACTTTATCAAGAAACACTAATGTAATGACTCTTCTGTGAGATAAGTCAATGTTTCCTTTTCCCACAAATAAATCCTTGATTTTAATTGATTTAATTACTTTTAGTTAAATAGTAACCGTGGCAAAAAGTAAAATAATTGAGCTTCTTTTCGCTGGTGACAAAGCAATTTCTCTATACAAATATATTTATACATATTTACATAAATATGTACACATTATTTGCACAAACATCTGTGTAGAGAAATGCATGTTCTTGTATATATGGTGCTATATGCTTTTCTTGGTTTTCTTCTCCAAGCTGTGGACAGCATCTTTCTCCATGGTTATTGTAAAATAAGATAATGTTGACAAAAGCATGTATTTTTAAGGAGCTCATTATATATTAGACACGCCTCTATAAGATATACATTTAATTTTTATTACAACCCTATTATCATCCTCATTGGATGATTAGGAAACTGAATCATAGCAAAGTTAGATTGCTTCCTAAAATTTTATTTATTATTACATATTTATTACATAACCTAGTAGGTCATACACAATATAATTTATACACATGGGGAATGGTGACTATCACCTATTAATCATTTGCCTGAAGAACATCTATCATTCTTTTAAACCATAAACTATTATACCATGCATATTCCATCTGAGACTATTGATAGAATGGGTTTATGGATCATGTTAAAAAGACTAGAAACAAGTGCTGGTAAGAATGCAAAGAGAATCCTAAGTTGCAAACCGCTTAAACCCATTCTATATGCTGCAAATCTCCATTCCTATCCCTGAGGTGGTTATCCATCCGTAAGTCATCACCACTCTTGCAAGTTAATTCTGGAAACCACTCTCACAGTTAGGTTGCCCAAGACGAGAGGTGAGCCAGCTATAGATTGGACAGGGTAGTCACTGAGGAATGTATTTGGCATCCAACAAGTAGGTAGTAGTGAGCCATTTAAAAGCATTTTAAAAACCGGGCACAGTGGCTCGTGCCTGTAAGCTTCAGCCTATGAAGCAGCCGGGGCTAGGGATCGCAATTCGAGTCCCGCTCGGGGCAACACAGTGAGATCTAGTTCCAAAAAAAACAGCGGGGAGTGGTGGCGTGCTCCTGTAATCCCAGCTACCTGGGAGACTGAGGCTGGGGATTGCTTAAGTCTGTGGTACCTCCGGCAACGAGAGCCTGCAGTTCCACGGGCAAAAATAGGGAGACCTAGTCTCAAACAAACAAACAAACAAACAAAAAAGCATTTTAAAAGATGTAGACATAATATAATCTAACATAGATAATTGTTTATACTGGAGAATTTCTATGCTGGCATATAGAGTTTGGTTTGCCTTGTTAAAATAAAAATAAGGACAGTCATGAGGCTACTGAATAATTCATTCATGATATGATGGGAATGAAAAGAGGGACCAGAGGAAGACAAAGTATGAAGGAGTAATGGAGGGGGGTTGGTACCAACTGGGTATTAACGATAGAGAGGTATCGAAAAAAAACATGCCCTTGCTTATTCCTACAGCTAGAAGCTATAGTATACCAGTTCCACACAGCAGTTCTGTCCATTTATTCTTTTGGAAGGAGAGACATTTAGCAATGTAGGGGAAAAACTGCATGAAGAAATTTAAAAATGAATTCCTATACCAAAATCACTCCTTAGAAATAGAAATTTTAATTCTGTTTTCTGAGTGAGCAGCTCTTTGACATTTTATTTTTAGAGCATGAAATGATAGACAAGTAGTTTTCCCAAGGGGTGATGCAGTGCTGGTGGTGGAATTTCATAAAGAATGCACAGTAAGAAAGGATAAATAAGTAGTCAGCCTATAGATGTCCCTCTTGTCATTGACTCAATAAGCAAATACATCCTAAAATGAAATACAAAAGGTCGATACTCTCAATAACATTCTATAAATAAATGATATGCCTATTTAATATTCAATCAGTAATATACATGAGCCATCGTTTGTTCAGACATACTGAAAAAGGTACCAGCTGTATATCAAGGAATAAGAGGAAAGAAACTAAGTCATACCTATCCATTCTTTAATAGTGCCAGAGACAGTTAGGAGACAAATGTCGCATTAAAATTCAGTAAAATCAGCTGAGTTCAGTTGGACTGAATATTAAGTGGAAAATTACTAGCACCATGTTTTCTGATTCACAAGGTTGAGCTTTCATGTTGCTTCAGAATGGAAAAAGTAATCTGGACATTGTAGTTTGAGAATGATATGTGGAAATTTTATATTTCCTCTTTTTCAATGTGAATTATTTCAGGTTTACAAACATAAGGTAATCCTATAAACACCTCTATTCCATCATCTATATTAGTAACTATATTGTCAGCAGTCCTCTGTCTTACATGCCATTTCTGAAATTTATGGACATAATAGATAAACATACATCTTTTAAATTCTCACTGTCCAGGAACATTAAGACACATGTTTGTTGTAACTATAACTATAAAAATATTTACAATTCTGTCCTTGTCAACACATTGCCATTATGCAAATTTATACTGTTGAATTACTTATTAACTGGAGTTATATGGAAACAATATTCATATTGATTACAAGTACTATAGATGTAAACAATGCATCTTATTATTTTTTAAATAACATATTTTGTACATGTTGAGTGTTTGAAGGTGATGATGATAATGATGATAATAATGTTGGTGATCATTGCTTGCTTGGATGAATAAATAAGACTCCTTGCTCCTCTCATTTAAATTCAACAATATTTATTGAGTGCCTTTTATGGGGCACATACTGATAGATGCAGAAAAAAATACAATACAAATTATAATGAAAAGAGTATTAATGATATCAATTTGCATTCATTTAAACTAGCACCACAGTATGATTTTACAAACATTCACTTAATGTTGGTCAAAATCTTGTTTACATATGACGTAGATGTTACCTATCTTGCTCAATCATGAGTACCAGAGTCAGCAATCAAACACCAGCTAGGTATGAAGATAACTAAGTCATCATCATTTTCATTATAGGAAGGGTCAGTAGAATGTAGAACAAAAATAATGAAATAGGCAAATCATTCAAAAGGAGCAATGGGCAAAATGAAAAAATATATATCTCTTAGGATGAGATAGACAACTTTCAGGAGATCTCAGGTATGATAATATGCATAATTAAATGTATATTCAATACACTATATATTAAATATAAATGGATTATAAATACATTTGCTAATATAGGTATGTGTAAAATGATAATTAAATATGTATTTAATTAAATGTGCCCAGTCCATAACATTTAAGAAAAAGGTGGAAGATTTCTTTCCAGGTGTCAGGAAGAAAAGACACATTATGTCTGAATGGAGGGGTTATATGATTCACTTGCTATTTTATAGATCGTCCCACTGAGGTCACTATGTACTCTAAGTAGATAGTGGAGAATAAACTGTGAAGCACATTAGGCAGGAATGGAAATAAAGCGAAGGTAGGTTTGAATTTAGTTAGGAACAAATGCAGGAGGGAATGAAGATGGACAGATGAAAAACTCCTGGAAATTTTATTAGTCATGATATAAGTGGCCAGTTGAAAATATGCTACATCAGAAAGAGAAGAGGGAAGAATATCATGAGTAGGTACTTTTTTTTTTTAAAGGAAGGACCTATAAAAGATGCATATTTGTGAAGGAAAACCACACAGACTTTATAATTCAAAACAGTGCAGAGATCCTCGTGTTGACTGGTTCCCAACTTTGTCCTTCTGGTATTGGTCAAGATTGAACTTATTCTGAACAAGATATATTGTCATCATCATACTTGTCAAACACCTAAGGAATGCCATTACATCTTAGTTACTATTTTTCTTTTTGAGTTTCTAAATATGGAGACAACTGTTTCTTTCCTTAATTTGTCTGGAATTAAAGAGCTGATGAACTCTCTCTAAATGCTATCAGAATTCAGAATAAGAGCAAAAGGTTAAATCAAACAACTACAACTACTTATATTTTTTACTTGATGGACCCCAATATTTGAAAATGTGAAATACTTTGATGACAAAATATTCTTATTTTTATGTTAAATACTTAAATCTATAGGAAGTTAATTATTGATAATTACCAAGTGTATATATAATATATATACATATATACATATATATGTATATATGTAATATACGTGTACATATATTATACACACACAATCCAAGTCAGACCACCCCAATATTTTCAGACCTGATCTCCTCAAAATGACCACTGTGGTATGCAGAGTATTTTGAGCTAAGACCCAAGAAAATTTTTGAGGTCGAAGAGAGGTTTATGTTATTGTTTAAGTACATCATCTTTCCCTAATCAAAGAAAAGGATATGACACCTTAAACCTCTCTTTTTCTGGTCAGAGGAGTGATGGTTGCTCCACTTTTTAAGTTTTAGAGTAATGAAATCTGGGGTGTTTCATTCAGTAGAAAGCTTATCATTGAACATGTTCTTTCACTCTATGATTCTCACTTGTACACTCAGAGTAAGATGAAGGAGACCCCTTCTTCCACTTCTGTAAAGTCCTCTCCCTCCTAGAAACCATATCTTTACAGATAGGCTAACTGTCCCTGGTTGCTCCATTAGTTTTAGAATTTATACCATGCACATTCTCTATGCAACGTTCTTTGTGACCTATTTTTTTACTTATCCAACAATACAGAGAGAGCAAGGAAACTAACCCCTGTTGCTCTGACAATAGTACTTTCCCAATGGAAATAATCATCTGTAAATTAGTAAGTTAGAGTCAAAAGGAACAGATTTTTAGCTCCTTTCTTAGTTATAAGAAATAAAGTTTTGCTAATATACAGCGTGGGAACTATAGTTAATCTGCTGGATACTTGAAAATTTCCTAGAGAGTACATGTCAAGTGTTCTCATCACACACATGCAAGTGGCAATACTTGTCAGATGATGGCTATACTAATTAATTTGACTCTGGTAATCATCTCACAATGTGCACATATATCAAAACATCATGCTATTTGCCTTAAGTTTAAACAATTTTTTATTTGTCAGTAATTGTTTAATAAAATAGGGGGAAGAAGGCATATGCTGGTTTACTCTTATAAACAGGTTGAATTGTTTTAAAGCTAACAAACACTCTAGTAAAATAGCACAGGTACAAAATAATTCACATTGAGAAGAAAGGTCAGTTAAGAAGTTATATTTAATGTACAAGGCGAAATCAGTAAATGGATGTTCTTTTACCTTTAATCTTCAAACTTTATAATAAAATGATGAGCACATGGGAACACTAACTCTAGCTAAGATATCAGTAGTATATTTTGATTTCACCCTATCATTATATAGTTTTATATTTTGTAAATATAGCTAAAAAGACATTTGTTTTATATAAGTTAAATTTAAAGTAAAGATTCCTTATGAATTTTGCTATTAATAGTTTTTAAATGCCATGTTTTGAAAACTTCATTGTTCCCTGGGTGGATTATGTAATATATGTTTTTTATGCTAAAGCAAAAAATACCTGAGTGCACAGAAAATCTTTGAAAGCTTAATTATATTTTTTAAAATGCAAAAGTGAGTTTAGAGAAATGTATTTTCCAAACAGTTTTTATAAACTTCAATTTTAAAATACAAGAGTAAATCTGTATAATTCTATAAATCCACTCCTCCACTTCCCCTATGTTTACTCTTGAAATAAAAATCCAAAGACTAATTAACTTTTAAATTCATGCCTTTTGAAGAACATTTATCTGCCTAATATGTTGTCATAAATATTGAATTATATATGTGATAAAGAGGAAAATGCTATAAATTAAGTTGTTCTTTTTTATTGGATTAATATTATGCAAGACATAAATTCTAAAGCTTGCAGTTACTTATCTCAGCTCCATGGTGGAGCCAAAAGCATGATCTTCACATTTCCCTTGAACTGAAAGTAGCATCTATATAAATCTTGAGAACTTACACTGAATTATAATAGTTAATATTTCATAAGATGTATTTACCAATAACGCATTTCTTCTGTAAATCTATTAGTAATGGGGTGACAATTTAAAGGGTCATGATTTGATTCACCCATTGACTATTAACACCATCAGTTATATTACAACAATGCTGCTGTAGCGTTATAAAAATATGCTCTTCCATGTGTTGTATGTATGACAGAAGCTTGATTTCAGGAAGGGGCACTGCAGATGGGTGGGATTTGCTTTTTCACTCTGTAAAGGCATCACCCAGGACACCCAATCATGTTATCTCTTTTAGGAGAAGATAGAACATATCTATGCATATCTTTGTCTACAGTGCTTTCTCTGACAGACTTTCTAAGTATCCTTCCTTGCCACCCTGCCCAAAGTCCTCTATCTAAGATAAACTTTGTAAAATGTCATATAAATCCATGTGGGCAATTTACTTAGTCATGCTAGGTTTCTCCCCTGTACACAGTAGTTATATGTATTCATTATGTTTTCTTTTTTCATCAATCCAGCTGATGCTTGTTGTATTATCTTTCAGCCTAGAATAACACAGAGGGATAAAAAATGATTTCTTTTTTGCCTCATATTGCAATGAACTCAAGTTGGGAGATAGAAAAAATAGGAGAAAAACATGTCAGAAAATAATTTCATGAAGTTTTAGGTGACAACTTTTTTAAACAGATAAAAGTATAGCTTATTGCAAGTATTCTGAAATCTGATTGGAAGAAAAAATATATATATACACATTTTTAATGTATATATCTCTATCTCCCTATAACTCTATCTCTAATATATATACATATATACAGATCTATATATACATATATACATGCATATATACATATATACAGATATATGTGTATATATATATATATATATATTCCTAAAGAGTTAGAAAGAACATGTACTTCGGTTTTTAAGACCTCCTTGGAGTTTATAAAGTAAAAGAAAATTGCTGAATCTGGCACTCACTGATTAATAATACTTTGCATTTAAATGGGGCCTTTCACATTGAAAGTGTTTTTCAAGTACAAGCTAATTAAGTTTCAAAACACTTCTGGTAGGTCTTCAATCCTCTTTTGGGAACAGGGAAACTGACTGGTCAGTGAAACATGGCATGTTTTGAAACAAATCAAGAAACGTGATATCAAATAAAAAAATAAATAATTGGAATTATCTAGTAATATGTTTTAAGATCAAGTGTTTGCATAGTACTTATCTTAAAATCAGGAGAAAAGAAAACAATTCTTTTATATTATAGCTAGTACAATTTTGCTACATTTTTCATGCTTTGGGATTCATCTCTCCTATCATATTTGACACTTTAACAGACATTGAAATAAGTTTAAAATGTTTCATAACCAAATTGTTCTATTAACAAAATTTGATTAATTTAAAGGTAGATGCTAACTTAGATGCTAATATAGAAATAGACCAAATAAGAATGAATTAGAAGTCACAACTCTAAAGCTTAAAAGTCACTCTCCAAAAGAGTGATAAGGGATTAATAACACTGATCTACAAGGAACTCACACAACTAAACAAAAACAAAACAAGATGCCCAATCAAAAAGTGGGGAGAAGAACTAAAAAGACATTTCTCCAAAGAGGAAATACAAATGGCCAACAGAAACATGAAAAATTGCTCAATATCACTAGCAATCAGAGAAATGCAAATCAAAACCACAATGAGATACCACCTTACACCAGTAAGAATGGCCCACATCAAAAAAACAGGCAACAACAAGTGCTGGCGTGGATGTGGAGAGAAAGGAACACTCTTACACTGCTGGTGGGAATGTAAACT
>PVHY01011197.1:0-48902 GCA_004024945.1 Uropsilus gracilis | reverse complement strand
TTTTCATTTTTTTTTATTTTTTTGTTTGATTTTCCCTATATCCGTCATATAAGTGAGACCATCCTGTACTTCTCTTTTTCTTTTTGGCTTATTTCCGCCAATATGAGTTTTTCCAGCTCCATCCAGGTCCTACCTATTCTGAGCCTAGCAGTTTCCTCCCTCTGGGACTCAGTGTGAATTTTGGTAGTGCATATAGCGTCCTATGATCAGGATTGTTTTTCACCTCACATCTAAATACAGACCCCCTCTTCCCCTTACATTTTAACATGAGCACTTATCTAGAAAATTAAAGGAAACATTAAATTTTGAGAATTACTGTTTCTTAACAAAATCAGAGTACCATGTTTACTAACAGAAAACTCTTGGTCTACATTGAAATGGTAAAATAGAGATTTCAATAAGTTCAAGATTAAAATGCTTTGGTTTAAAGGTTACAATTTCAGTCCAGTTATTGATTTGCAAAAAATTGTGTCAAAGATTTTCAGTCTTTGTCAGTGTTTTCCTTTAGCACTATTGACAATGTGCTGCAACCTTTGCTGTGGGCTCTCACACGCACTGAGGGTGGTCAGCACATCCCTGTTTTCTCCCCTCCTGCTTTTGTGACAAAACCAAAAATGCCTAGGATATCACCAAGAGTCCCCCAAACGCAACACCTCCTCTTCTCCCTGGGTAGCCATGTTAATATCCTGCAACTCCTTGCTCACAGATCACCTCTAAGCACCAGTGAAGGTTAGGCTTTTTCACAACTTGCTTCAAGTCTTCATTGACTTGGGCAATTAATATTTTCGAGAGTTATTGTGTAGGTTTCCCTCTGCTCGAATATAAAGATCTAGAGTAACCAGAATCTATAAAGAGTGTATAGTGAGTGTGGGTTCTCATTGGACACAACTGAGCCATGGACCTGTTTGTTTTCTTCACATTTACCTGGAACAAAATGCTCCTGTTTTCACAAGAGGAGTGAAGAGGGCACTTTGCAATACCTTTCAGCCTGGGGGGGGGGGGAAGGACTGGACTCCTCAGGTGTGGGCTACTTGAGGTTTGTGCTGTCTCACACTTGGTCTCACTTTCATGTCTGGGATTCTATCAGTTTACCCAGAGCTTTTCAGATGAAAGTAGGCATAGTTTCCAAAGCATATAGTCATAATAGAGTAAAAATAACTTCCTCAGCCATGTGATTCCTAGTCTCCACTTCAGAAGATTGTTGATTTTTCCTACCTTACTAAGGTCTTACTGGTATTAATTTCTGGGGAAAGAGAAGCAACAGCCAACTTATTATTGTTTTTCTATATTGTATTTTCCTTTCAGTAGTGAATGTTTTTCTTTAAATAAGACATGGATACATCATACTAAAATGTTTCAGCGATGCACCTGTGTTTTTATAATACTGGCATAAAGGGTATGTTGGATTTGGCAATCTCTGCCAGTTAGGCTGTTTCTTTTATTCATTCTAATGTACCTTCAAGATGATACTAAAGCTCTATTTAGTGTCTTTAGTTTGGCATCTTCTTTTGCATGACTTCAACTGCTCTCCTCTTCACTGTTCACAGAGGCCCTATTGCCCTGGGTCTTCCTGAGACAACAGTGAGTGCTGCCTGGCTGCGGGTGAAGACATCTAGGAAACTGCAGCAACGAGTGAATTCATTAGAGGGTCTAGGAGAAGAGTGAGGGAGATTATTTGAATCCCCTCTATCATTTCTGTATGTTCAAATGAATGGGCCTACAAGGATTTTCTAAAAATATAAATATTTTTCTTCTTCTAGTACATGAAACCTTTTCATTTCATTTGAATCCTCTGTCAGGCTTAAAAATAGTTCAAAGTGAAACACAACAGATAAGGGGTTGGATTCAAAGAAGAGCTGGTGAGAAATGAAGCCTGTCCATGTCATTCTCTGACTGTGGATTCCTCGTTATGACAGCATAACCTTTGAAAGCCATGGTGTCTTGCTGCATTACACGCTTTCAGATACTGATGCATTTTCTTTGCTTTTTACTCTAGGGAGGATGGTGACTATTCTTGGGTACAGAGTGTCCGGCTTGCTTTCTTCCTTCTTCTTTGTCCTGCTCACTTTGAGGGCACCAGGTAGGAAACCTCTCCCCTTTGCTCTATCTGATTGTGCCAGAGATCCAGCCTAGATGTAGAATCCTAAACTTAGAGGAGTTAGGGAGTACTCAGACTGGGGGTTCCATAGATCAGTGTGTCTGTGCTCCAAGAGTACTCCTCCACCTCCAGCCATGTTATCCTGGAAAGTTATTTGTATTCTCACCTGAACCTTAGACTCCTCATCATTATGGTCAGAATTCTAATACACCTGTGTCTCATAGACTCATACACTGTCTGTGAGACAGACAGGATACAGAATTCACTGAGGCTGAACATGGGGAGCTACTTTATCTGTACCTAGATGGTGTCAGGCTATCCATCCATTCTTCTGTTTCCTTGCAGACATTACTTTGGGGGCAAGAAAAGTATCTGTTTCTTATCATAAATTAAACATGAATTTGAAAACAAGAAACCAGAGGAAAACATCCATAAAATGGATTTGGAAATCTCAGTGTTGAATTTTGTTGACCAAAATATTGTACCTTGTTAAACAGTATGGAAAATTCAATGTCTGGGGGTAAGAGCAGAGCTCCAAAAGAATGCAAAGTGGCAAAGCGGGGGCAAGCACTGGATAAGACCTGTGATGGCACAGGATTCAGCTAGTGATGTTGCACACTCGGTGAGGTAGTGACACCAGATGAGGTGGTGATACCATGTGAGGTAGTGAGGTTGCCTCTGTTCTGTGCTGCACTTGCCTGGCTTGTTTAGGACAGCAGTCAGATGTTCGGGCTGCAGATCTCGCTCAAGTACAGACTCCATCAGGGAGACAGTGAGCAGACCTCCTCCACTAGAGTCTTTAGTGACTCAAATAATGAGCAGGGACTTAGCCAGGTGAAGATTGAATTTTCACAGAGCAAGTACAAGTGACCTTAATGAATTTTAGAATGAGAAAGAACATGATATACATGATAGATGATGTTTTACACATAACAATTATTTAACAGCTTTACAATTTGCAGAGAATAGGAAGAGGTCTCACATGTGGCTTAATTTGATTAGAAAATTGAAACTCTTTGGACCAACCCCTGCCATTCACTCACCACAAAATGCCTTGTAAAAACTGTAGTGAATGTAGTTCCAATAACTAGAATCTTGCCACTCTAGACAAAAAGATATAAAAAGAGAAGAAAAGAAAAAAATAATTTTATTTTATCTATGACAAGAGCAATTCTGAAAAGCTGAAGAGTCTAATGAGAGAATTTTTACGTAAATTTAAGGAAAGTGACAACAGTGTCAGTCAATAACAAGTGAAATTATTTACTGTAAAATCACTATAAAATATAAAGTAAGTCAATAAATAATAGTCTCCAATACAAAGCAATTTATCTAATAACTTATTTGAAACAATCTAGAGATGGGGTTTTATTATTCTACGTGTGAAGAAACTCAACTTCCAAACTTCACAGCCAAACTGCTAATCCTGAGTTGGTTTGCTCCCAAGCCACGCAGCTAGTAAGATTCAGCACTGATACACCAATTTTTGACCTGCAGGTTGTTTTTAGCACATAAGATAGTTGTGCTACAGTCAATGTGCATACCACCCTGCTGGTTTCTCTGACACACTGGAAATCAAGTCTTTTCCTCACCACCAGGTACCTCTGGTTCCACAGGCAGGACATTTCCTGACTTCTGCATCTTTCCTATACTTTTTTTGCAGGTGACTTTAAAGTGACTGGTCCTGCCCAGCCCATCCTGGCCAGGGTTGGGGAAGATGCCATTTTATACTGCCAGCTTCTCCCCAAGCGGTCGTTGATGCACATGGAGGTGATATGGTATCGCTCTGAGCCCAGTACACCCGTGCTTGAATGGCAGGGTGGAGCTGAGGTGACAGAGGCACAGGTGGAGGAGTACAGAGGCCGGGTTAAGTGGATAGAGGCCAATGCAGCCGAGGGGCGAGTGGCCCTGAAGATTCACAACATCCAACCATCTGATAATGGGCAATACTGGTGCCGTTTCCAAGAGGGAAACTACATTGGGGAAAGAAGTTTGATGCTCAAAGTGGCAGGTGAATATCTTGGGAAAGAGGTGGGTTCTTGAGAGGTATTAATTTGTGATAAACCCATTGCCATTTGAAAAATTCCCTTTTAATCATCAAGGCAATTCATAAAACTAAGTCCTGTATCTTGATTAATTTGAAAGCAATTGGTTTGAAGTGTTCAGAGTAAGCTCACATATAAACATTTAATTTTCCAAAATATGATTTACACAGTTTGGCTATAGTTTGTGCCACTTGAGGTTGGAGGACAAAGGTAAACCAAATACACACTGGTCAGTGAGCCTAGCTATTGCCCAGAATCCCTGTCTGTACACAAATAGTAAGTAACTATACAGAGATAAGACCCTTTGTTTTTATGTTAAAAAAACTTTTGGACTAGGGTAGAGGATGTGGAAACTTTGGTAGGGTAACACACCTGAAGAGGTATGAACCTATGCCCCTAACTCATATGCAGTGTTATAAACTGATGTTACCTTACTAAACATAGCAAAATTTAACTAAAAGGATAACAACACAAAGGAAATCAGTGAAGGCACTGAAGAGATAAAGAGGAAGGCACCTTTGTGGCAATGGTCATCTATAAAGTTCAATGAGTTGGGGTCTCATAGTTGCATTTGGAGAAATCCATCTAAATTTCTGCAGCATGCCTCTGTGTTTATATAGCAGGGAGCAGTCAGGAAGAAGGGGATGGCTGAGAAAGGGTCTGTCTTACATTAAAAACAGCAGATATTTGAAAAGAAAATCCTTTTACCTTGCTAAGAAAAGTTTTCTGGAATGTTAAGACCTCTACCTCTCTGGCTAGCAGGACTGCCTGCTTTACTCCCCAGAAGGCTGCTTTCTAGCTTTTAAAAAAAATCCGAGTTTTTTTTTTTTTTTTTAAAGAATACCCATGAACTGTTATGTTCAAAGTGATTCAAGATGGTGGAAGAATCCACATGTTTTTGAGATGGGCAGGGAAGAGGGCACATTTCACTATCAGGGATGTTTGAGTGTGAGCCAGACATTTTCTAAGATGCTAGGTGAGGATATGGACCTCTTTCTGCAATAAGCAGTAGAGACAGAAATTCCATCTACAAGAAATATAGACCAATTTATTTAAATTCGAGAGCTGTGTTCATAGAAAAAGTTTTATGGTTATATAAAACGAGGATTTCTCAAAATTTTTTTCTCATTGAACAGAATATTTAGATTTGAGAACTCCTCACTGCAGGATCCCATTTCATGCATTCCCTTCACTGCCACCAACAAAAGTTATGGGAAAAATAGTCTCCATGTAGGTGATATCTGATTTTATACTAATGTTCTGTTAAACAAAAGTGTTGATATCATCACAAATACCAGCCAAAGTACTTGACACAGATAACAGTCACTTGAAAAAGCCGGAGTTCATAAGATGGGGGAGTTGAAGTATAAATAATAACACATTTTGTTTGCAGTACTAGAGACATAGACTCAGTGTCATTAAACCCCTTTCTCATTATTCTTCATCTGGATTTGAAGACAAATACTGGTTTGATGCTTAAATCTAAAAATCCAGATGGGGAACAAAAAAGTGCATTGTACCCTAGTTTGAAAGGGGTGAGACGTTGGTCTCCAGACCCTTGATCTACTCCTCTCCCTGTGAATAGTGGCTTTAGGATCTTGGCATCTGTGATTTGTGCCCCTGTGGGTTCTGGTTCTCAGGCTGTGTCTTTCCACAGGTGTGGGATCTGCCCCTAACATCCACATGGAGGGGACTGTGGGAAGTTCAGTCCAGCTCACGTGCACAGCGAAAGGCTGGTTCCCAGAACCTCAGGTTTATTGGGAGGACATCACAGGAGAGAAGTTGGAGACCCTTTCTGAGCACCATGTCCAAGATGCAGATGGTTTGTTCTATGTGGAAGCCTCTCTTGCAGTCAAAGCTGCTTCTGCAGGGACAGTGTCATGCTTTGTTCACAACCATGTCCTCGCTGAGAAGAAGGACTCTGACATCTCCATCCCAGGTGAGTGTTCTGTCACTCAGTTTCACTAGCATAAGTGCCAGGGATGGTTCCATCGCACCTACTACACTATTATCAGGGAAATTCTTTAATTCTTAGTGATACACATTAAAAGTTGTCAAACATTTATGACTGGATATATAGTTATTATATTTGGTTGAGTTGCTATTAGTGGTATATCAATTATTTTCAAGTTCTGTCTTTTCTATTTTACTTTGATGACAAGCTTGCATCATACCAAGAAAATGAAACTATATTTCTTCAAGTGAAATGTTTTCTTAAGCCCATAGTGTAGGAAGTATTTGCAAAAGCACCACATATGAAAATATCAGAATTGGAGCAACTATTTATGTAATAGATCTTAATTATGGGCTCACTTATTTTTAGATAGCAACAAAGGCAACAAAGCAACCAATTCAGCAGTGACAGGTAATAGGCAGATGAATAGATAAATGAAAAAGAGAGATGTGGATGGCAGACAGAAAGATATGATCTTTATCACTGATTAACTCAGAAGTATAGATTTTTTTCAACCACATTATCATTTGAAATAAAAATGATATTGTGGTTGAAAAAATTGTATTTTTATTTAAAATGATAATCTGATAAAAATCATCAAATAAAAAAATGATACTGTGGTTGAAAAAATGATATTCTTATTGCAAATGATATTGTGGTTGAAAAAAATCTATCCTATTGAGTTAATCAGTGATAAAGATCATATCTTTCTGTCTGTCCATCCACATCTCTCTTTGTTCATTTGTCTCTCCATCTATCTTCATCATCATCATCACTGTCAATCTATTACAGGCATTGCTAATTATATAAAGATTGTTAACTTCAAATAATTTAATACTGCACTGAAATTTGAGATACCTTTATATTTAGATGTAAGGATATAAGCATATAATTTTTATTCATATATATGAAGATAGGAATAAATATAAAAGTAAATGCTACAAGTAAATGCTAATGTTAAAAGAAGAAAAATTTTATGTATTCATGTGTATGTATTTTATTCTCATTTGAAAATTATAGGAGATAATTGTCTGTGTCCGTATGTTTTTATATTTCTCATGCATTTATAAAAAGCTATGTATTATTTATCTAAAGCAGTTAAATATCAACATGTTAAATATTAACAGAAACAATTATTGGGTGATATTAATGGATCATTTTTGTTGGTTAGAGAAATATTGATTCATTAGTTGATCCATGGGAAAGAATAATTATTTTTCTGCATTTGATTTCTTTTTGTGAATAGAACTTTCCAATAAAATGTGGAACTTGCTTTTATTTTTGAAGTATTTTCTCTTCTTTATCTTCATCCAAATTCCTTAATAAGTTATTCTCATTCTCTCCCCAGAGAAACTCCAGAATGAGCTTGGTAAGTAAACATGGCAGCTGTGTATCAGCAGAGACGATCTTTATCCTCCCGGAGGGAGGCAGTGCTTTGGGAACAGAGTGAACTGGAGCCTTCGTGATCTTGATGGGAAACTGAGGCATGATTTTCCAAGTCTCACATTCTGTTACTGTCCAGGAGATCAACATGTCCAAGCCTTTACAGTCTCCTTCAATCCTTCATTCAGAGTAACTGGCTATATTCTTGGGGTTCCCATGGGGCTCAGTGGGTGCCATTAAGGGATACAGACATAATCTTTACCTGTGTAGCAGGGCATGGAGCTGCCTTTGGAGTGAGTATGATAGTACAGGACAGCTGCCTAGGCCTTGGGACCCTTTTGAAGCAGTTTCAGGGTAAGGGCAGTGTGATCCCCATAACTACAGGTCCCCACATTTCTCACCTCTGCCCTCTGCCCAACTGCATGTCTGTATCTGCACCTCATTCACCCAAATTAGAGGGCAGCTGTTGCTTTCTTAGGTGCAGTCTGGAGTCTGGGACTGGGTCAATTTTTGTTCATTTTTTAAAATGTAACAGTTAGAGTACAGGTATTAGTTTATTGCCCTAAGATAAATGACTTAAAAAACAGCCAGTTGATGATTGAACCTCTTTCGGTTTCCTTTCAACTCTTTATCATCTTACTTCTCCTTATAGCCTCCTCTCCCAGCCCAAGTAAACCAGCCTGCTCCCTACCAGGTGCACAGGAACTTGTATCTCTCCTTCAATCAATACCCTGAACTCCCTCACACCACATGATACAGGAGTATGTGTGGATAAAAGCATGTGAGTGCATGTTAGTGAGTGTTAGTGAACTTCAGCACACTTTTCAGCCTATGTAGGAGTTTTGGAGGAAAATCAATATGCCAACGCACCCTAATCTCTGGCAGAGTATAGTGTGATACTTTTGACTCCATCAGGCCATAAAACTAAGGGAAGGCCTCAAGAAGGACAAAGGTAGTCCCACAGTGCTAGGAGGGCTGCACCCTGTGAACTCACCTTCTAATGACCTGATGCAACAGAAACCTCAGCTGCAGAACTGATTATTTATAGATCAGAAAATCGAGCCAGTTGAAACATGTAACTGTCCCTCAGGAAGATTCTAGGTACAGAGTCACTCCTCAGACTCAACGTGGTGGGCCTGCTGGATTCAGCACAGAAAACACAGTCCTTTGTCCTCTTGTTCCTAATCTGCTGCCCTTCTGGGATTGAAATCAAATAGGAAGAAACAGCAATTACCTTGGTAACTTGCTAAGTACAACAGTTAGTACCCCTGGAAGCTTTGAGGGTATGCTGGGGAGGCCAGGATCTTCCCAGTTGCCTCTGTATTAATCTCATGAAATGGAGATCAAGGGTGAGACTCTCTGCTAAGATCTGGCAACCCCAACAGACTGAAATCCCAGCTTCTACCCTGGCAAATAATGCTACTGGTTTATAAAAATAATGACTTACTTTCAAAAAAGGTATATTAAATACACAGACTAAGTGCCTTAGAGGAATTTTTTAATAATAATCATAAAGGTTAATAAGATTTATTTTCAATGTTACAGTTGGGAAACAATCTTAGAGATATATGTGGTTTTTTTGAAACCACTGAGATATTTGTTTTCTACTTTATGTCTGATTTAAGTTCAAGTTTATAGTAATTTATATGTACACTTATGGGATTACTGATATCTATTTTTCTTATCTTTAAAATGGATTTATTATGTTCTGTAATGTATTGCCAGACTCAAAGAGTCTACATATGATAATATATAATACAATATTAAATAACTGATACAATGTATCATGATATAGGAATCGGGAGTCCACATAATTGGATATGTTGATTGAAAGAGGATTATATGATATGTTGGGGAGAGTATCAGGTTTCAAGGAATTCTTGTAGAATTCAGTGTATATCACATTCCAGAATGGGTTTTATTTTGCAGTGACTGTTAGAAGGTATTTAAATAACACACATTCACAACTCAAAAACAAACCAGCAAATGTGAGCATCGTGTGTGCATGACTCATTCACACTGCATGGTTGTGAAGCTCTTTGTACAAATTTTGTGTAATCCCAGAACAACCTCATCATTTTGATGGTAATATATGTGTTTTATACTTTAAATGTATGAAGTATACACAGTTAATGGTCATGTAGCTTTGCAATGATAAAGTGATAAATTTATTCTGGGAATTTTATTAGGAAAATTATTCTCTAAACTGAATAAAACTAAAGGTGGAACATGGGGTTGTAGGAACAACCCCTGTCCTGAGCACACCAAAACCTCCTCTTCTACAAAGGGTGACCTTGAACCTCACTACTCCTTTGGGAAGTACCCGAGGGTTCTTGATGACACTGTTTGCTCCATTTTGACAACTTCATTGTGTTTTGTTTGTGTATTTAACAGCTTCCTTAAAAGTGATTGGACATTCCCAGCCCATCCTTGTCAGAGTGGGAGAAGACATACAGTTAAACTGTAACCTGTCTCCCAAGGCTAATGCCCAGAGCATGGAGGTGAGGTGGATGAGGTCCCACCGTTTTCCTGCTGTTTATGTGCACGTGGATGGGGACCAAATGGCTGGAGAGCAGATGGCAGAATATAGAGGAAGGACTGCTTTGGTGAGCAAAGCACTTGACAAGGGCACAGTGACCCTGCAGATTCATGATGCCAGAACTTCAGATGATGGGCAGTACCGTTGCCTTTTTGAAAGAGATGGTGTCTACCAACAGGCCAGCATGGATGTGAAGATAGTAGGTAAAGTTTCTCGATAGAAGTCTTGATGTTTTATCTGTTCCCTGTGTTTTATTTATTTGTATTTTGCTCTATAATTATTTGAGTGGTGATTATAATTTTTTATTGATGATTATAAATGATATAATGATTATAATTTTTATTGAGATAATGATGGTTTATGTCATTGCTTAAATTTTGGAAATATAAGATTTTACTTTCTGGTTATTTGCCATAGAACCCCACCACCAGAGTCCCTGTATTTCACCACCACAGTGCATTACTCTCTCTCCCTACTTTGTACTCACCCCTCATCTTTCCCTTCCCCTCTGAATGCTTAGATTCTATATGCAGCTTTCAAGGGTTAGTTTTGGTTTGGTTTTATCTGACCCTTTGTCCAATTTCTCTATATTTCACATATAAGTGACGGCAATCTGGTGTTTGTATTTCATCTTTAATTTTTCTACTTAGCATAATCCCTTCAAGCTCCATCTAAGTTGCCAAAAATAGCATGGGTTTAATCTCTTTTGATTGCTGACAACTATTCAATTGTGTGTATATTCCATATATTTTTGATCTATTCATATGTTTTTGGTTACCTAATAGTTTAGCTATAGTAAATAGTGCTATCATAAAAATAGGAGTGCAAGTTTCCCTTCAGATTTATTATGTTCCCAGTGGAATTGTTGGGTCATATAATAGATCCATTTTTAATCTTTTTTAAAAAGCTCCATATTGTTTTCCCTAGGGCTGGACCAGTTTATATTCCCACCAACAGTGATAGTGATAGTTTTTTTTCCCCCAGATCCTCACCTTCACTTGTTATTTCTGATTTATTTGTTTGTTTATTTATTTTTGCATCTTTGTTAATTTTTGGATAGTATTTACTTTCTCCCCTTAATTGTAGTCTGTCTAGTTCTCCCACTACCAAAGCATCCATGATTGATCATCTTAGGACCTTGTGCTCATTTCTTTCAATTTTGAGCTCTGTTACTCCCCTTCCCCTGCTATATGCCTCAGTACCACCACCCTGACATGAATCATTCTTGGTGTGACACTTGGAGTAGGTTGTCATATCTTGTGGCGTGTTTCACTGTGTGAATGTTTGTTTGATCACTCTGTTTCCCTTAGAAAAGATCAGTTTTGAGTGAGCAGTTTCTGGATCCAGAATTGGATTTGCTGCAGAGAAAGAACATTCATTTTGATTATAACTAATGGGGTGATAATTAGCAATATTAATTTCATGATTTTAATATCCAAACAGGAAAACAAAAGTAGCAGTGATATAAAATAAAGTAGAAGAACTTGCTAAGGTACACAAAATAACTCATCGTAGCTTGAGAAGCACAGCAGGAATCACCAATAAGCTAGTCACCATATATTTTTTGTTGATTAAAATTGTTTTTCTTACACTGTTGCTCATTTTTGTATAATATTTCATTTCTTCCCTCTGGTGTGGTCCTGTAGTTCTCCCACTACCACAACACCCATGACCTATCCCTATAGTCTCTTGTGGTCCTTCCTCTCCTATTTTGGTTCTTTTCCACCCACTCCCCTACTGTAACCTCAGATCTGTGGTCAACTTGCCAGTTTTGTCATTTTTCTTCTGACATTTTGTTGGTTTCTCTATATCCTGCATATAAGTGAGACCATCTGAATATTTTTCTTTTTTCTTTCTGACTTACTTTGCTTAACATTAATCCCTTTCAGCTCCATCCATGATACTGTAAGTGGAATGAGTTTATTTTTTTTTATTGCTGAATAATATTCTATATATACCACATCATCTTGATACATTCATCTATTTGGGGACATTTAGGTTGTTTCCAACTATGGAAATAGTTCAGTTCATTCCATTGGTCTGTGGGTTTGTTTTTGCTTAGCATACTTTTGTTTTGAAGAGTTTTACCTATTTTTCTTTTTCTTTTCTTTCTTTCTTTTTTTGAGACTGGGTCTCGCTATTTTTGCCCGTGGAACCGCAGGCTCTAGTTGCCAAGGGTACCACAGACTCAAGCAATCCCCAGCCTCAGCTTCCTGGGTAGCTGGGATTACAGGCGCGCTCCACCACGCCCAGCTATTTTTTGGAACTAGGTCTCACTACGTGGTCTAGCGGGACTTGAACCGCGATTCCTAGCCCCGGCTTCTTCATAAGCTGAAGCTTACAGGCACGAGCCACGGTGCCTGGCTATTTTTCTTCTATAGATTATGACTTAAGGTTTTTTAACCACTTTGAATTGATTTTTGTATATGATGTGAGATAGTTTCATTTTTTTGTAAGTGACTGTCAAGTTTTCCCAACACCATTTATTGAAGATGCTTTTCTTGCTTCAGTGTTTGTTCAGGGCTCCTTTGTCATATAGCAACTCCATAGAGTTGTGGGTTCTTCTGAATTCCTACTGTTTTAAATGTTACTTACTCAAAAATTTCCCTGAAATCTGAAGTTTTCTTAATATTCATTTGCTCATCAAATTTAAATTGACCCTCCAACATGCAAAAATTGTCATTAAGTCTTAACATCTATTCTCAAATGACCGTACTCCAAAGTTTAATATTGGAAGTACAGAGTTTGTATCTTTTCCAGGATCACAATAGCATAACCATTTAATGAAATCTGAGAATTTGATCCCATAATTTACACAGAACTTATTATTTCAAAATGTTATTAAAAATATTGGGATATGCATAATTACTAGCAAATGCAATGATTTGAACTATATAAAAACAAAAATCATAAATATGCGCATTATTCATAGGGTTGAGGAGGAAAGTTGCTTTCTGCATTAACACTCACTGTCTATATTTAAGAGTGACTATTGATTCTCCAAGGTTAGGAAATGCCATGGAAGAAAAGACCAAAATCTTAGATGGTGTAATATTTTCTCCAGTTGATTATCTAAATTAATAAACATATTTTAACAAATATCCATAGAAGCACATGAAGATTAATGTGCTTCATTGTTTTCTGCCACTGGACAGACATATTTATAAGATTTTGATTGTTGATACTATTATCTCACTCCTTTGATGCTGATTACATAATCCACATGCTGGAAAAGCCATTTTGCTCTCAGGTATAGAAGAAAAAGCACTGGACAATTTTAGAAATGCATAACATAAAAATAACAAGCAAAGAAAACAAGAAAATACAGCAGTCTCAACCCTCAATGAAGTGAAATTCCTCCACAGTTTTGCTTTGTTCCCCCAAGTCTCTGAATCCCACTGTTTCTTCTCAGTGACATCATTGACCACATAATCACTTGCAGAGACTACAGATTTCATTCATTGCTCTCTGTTCTCAGCTGTAGGTTCATCCCCACTGATGACCTTGGAGGCAGTGACAGATGGAGAATCACATTTGGTGTGCACATCAGGAGGGTGGTTCCCACAGCCCCACGTACAGTGGAGGGACATGGAAGGGAAGACTGTGCCATCGTTTTCAGAGGCCCTGACCCAAGGTAGCCATGGGCTGTTCGAGGTGGAGTCACGTCTGCTGATCACAAACATCTCTGCTGTCAATGTGACCTGCTCTATCAGCAACCTGCTTCTTGGTGAGGAGAAAATGACAACATTTTCTCTCTCAGGTTGGTGATTCCATGTGTTCCTCTGAGTTTACAAAAATAAATGTGAGGACCAACATAAATCTATCATTTTATTGTTCTTCTTTCTTTTTCATTTCCTTCTCTCTGATGAAGTCTTCTATTACCTCTTGCAAAATCAATCTTCAAGACTCTTATAGATTCTATATGCTGAATTTCTCTGATACTCTTGGCTAAAATCCTAAGGTTACATTGTTATATACTGAATTCTAAGAATTGATGTTATTGTCATTATATCTGAAAATTATTTTTTTCTGATGTTAAAATTATGACATTTATTTTTCCTTAATGGCATTTTTCTTCTGGGTTAGCAACTAATTTTCCTTAATACCATTTTCATGGCTGTGGATTGGGCAATTCTATTCTTTTGCAACTTTTGTTATTCTGGTGATTAAAGTGAAATAATTAGAGAAAGGAAGGGGGAAAGTGTGTGTGTGTGTCTCTGTATTTATAGGGTGAATGTGTGTGTGTTCCTGGGAGAAGGGATCTATAAATCTAGCTTAAATTTCTATTCTTTCTCTAACTTCCACAGAGCAGGGAAAAGCAGAATATTTTTTTTCCTCTCTAAACCTGATCTCACTCTCCTCTCCAGCTGCTCAGATGTAAAGGACAGTCCTAAAAATTTCCAAGTTTTATGAATAATGGTATTCTGGTGATTCTATTTTAGATACCAACACATCAGCCTCAGATGCAGCATTGTGGATGGCACCTGTACTTATTTTGGTGTTATTTCTTGCTGCATGTAAAGTTCTGATCAACAGACGACCCAATAGAAAGGTGTGTTAGGTGAACTGAAGGGGCGTGGAGCACACTTGGTTTTGGGAATCTGACTAGTGTGTACTTTTCTTCACTCTCTTTTCAGCAGTCACATTTGTGAGGCACTCAGTGAATATTCAATAACTTATGATGCGTGTAGAGTCCATTACTTATGTTCATGTAACCCAGTGTTAGTGTTGAATGAGATCAGAATTTGCAGTGGTAACAAGTCAGAAGAATTAAAGCTGAGTAATGACATCATCTGGAAATTATTCCCATGTGATCTAGAAAAGAGAGTCAGGGGAAAAGTACATGGCAGAGCCATGCTTGCTTAAGACAGAATTAAGATTTAACTGAAGTTCTCTTGGCTTGAACAGATCACTAAGAGCTGTGAAAACACAGTGAGTTCACATTCAAGCTCCAACCACAGGAGTGCTCTCCAGCACCCCACAGAAGCACCTGGGAGCCCTGACCTTCGGCACCAGCCATCTGCTCATTACACACACACATGGGAAAGACGCAAACCCCCCTGTACTCAAGGTCCCCCCAGAGCAGTAACCCCTGAAATGCCTACAACAGCACCTGGGAGCCCCACCAGTCAACAACAGCCATCCAGCTGCCAAGCACGCCCAGGTGGGAATTGCATGAAACCCCTGAGCTCAAGTCCTGCTTGTAGCAGTGAATCCTGGCACCACACTCCAGGAGCATCTGAGTTCCCTACTCCTCGGCCACCCATACGGCTGATGCGGGATCAATGACCAGGTAGGAGCAGGGGGGAAAACCCTGGGCCAAAGTCCCTCCTATAGCAACACTCTCCCCACCCCTCAATAGAAAAGACATTAAATCTCCTGTGCTCAAGCCCTGCATTGCATTGTGCCCTGTCCCTCCAAGCAGCACCCTGCTCATTGATACCAGCCATCTGGTAGCCGCCTGCACAGGTAGGAACAGCACAAAAGCCCTGAGTTTAAGTGTCACACACAGCGGTGAATTCTGGTATTTCCTGAGAGGATTTGGGAATACCAGGCTATGTACTGGGAAACGAGACAAACATCAACAAATACATGAAGATTGACACCATACCAACTATCTTCTCTGATCAAAAAAGGCATTCAACTAGAAATCAACTATGAAAAGTAAGCAAGGAACCATCTCATTACATAGAAAATGAGGAACAAGGTACTGAAGGACCACTGGATTGATGAGGAAATCATAGAAGAAATTAGAAAATACACTGAGTCAAATGACAAGGAGGACACAATATTCCAGAATGTATGGGACACAGCAAAAGTCAAAATAATAAGAAAGTATATAGCAATACAAACCCACATCACGAAATATGAAAGGAACTCTTACCCCAAACAACTTAGTCTCCCACCTTGTAGAACTAAAAAAAGAACTTAAAACAGTTTAAAAGCCAGTAGAAAAGGAAATAACAAATTGTTTATTATAAAGGAATTATGATGTAAATGCTAATACAAGCAGACATAAATGAAATAGAAATAAGAAGCCAATACAAAAGATCAATGGAAACTATAAATGTTTCTTTAAAAAAAAAGCAAGACAGACAAACCTCTATCTAGGTTTACAGAGAGAAAAGGTAGTAAAGTAAATAGGATCATAAATGAAAGAAGAGAAATTACATAGACAACAGAAATCCAGAGAAATCCATAGTAATCAGTGATTACTATGAACTTTTTATGCAAACAAGGTCAATAATCTAAAAGACATAGTTTTAGAACCATATAAGTATGCAAAGCTGAATAAAGAGGAGAAAATCTAAACAAACCAATTACAAGCAGCAAGATTGAAATAGTAATCAATATCTCCCCTCCACCCCCCAAAAGACCAGACCCAGGTGGTTTCACAAATGCTTTCTACCCAATATTCACAGCCTAAATGCCCCCAAACAGATGAATGAATTAAGAAGAACATATACACAATGGAATACTACTCAGTGATCATATAATGCCATTTGTAGCCCCCATGGAGGGAGCTGAAAGAGTTTATCCTAGCCAAAAGAAATCAGGATAAAGAATAACCCCAAATAAAGAAAAAGATAAATATTGAATGGTTTTGCTTATATGTGGAATATAGAGAAACTAAGAATGTTTGAGAAGAAAAAAGATAAAACTAGCGAGGTGATCATAGATCTGAGGTTTATGACAGAGAAGTGGGTGGAAGAGAGGTCAAGATTGGAGACAAATGAACATAAGGGACTGTGGTGATGGATTTTGGGTGCTATGGGAGAACTATGGTACTATACCAGAGAGAAGAAATCAAATACTATGCAAAGATGAACAACAGTGTAAGTAAATAAAAATGTTTAATTAATAAAAAATTATATATGGTGACTTCCTTACTGGTGATTCCTACTCTGCAGATAAAGGACTTCTCATGGTGTGATTGAGAGGTTATTTGCCCTAGGAAATTCTTCTATTTAAATTTTTTTATGTCACTAGCTTTTGTTTTCCTGTTTAGATATTAAAATCATGAAATTTATACTGTTAACACCCTCATACTGATTACTATCAGAGTGAATTTTCTTTCTTTACAGCAAATGTAATTCTGGATCCAGAAACAACTCAAACAAAATTGATCTTTTCTGAGGGAAACAGGAACCAACAGACATTCACACAGTCAGACATCTCACAGAGATCTGATAACCTGTTCAAAGAGCAAGACCAAGAAGGACTTGTGTCAGGAAGGTGGTACTGAGAGGTGGAGGTTGGAGCAGTAGAGAATGGGTGTTGCCAAGGACAATGTTGTGAGGGAGTCAACTGAGAATAAGTTCAGGCAGTGGGTTGCTATGGAAACAAGTACTGCACCATTATTTCTCCAATCCTTTTCTTCTTGAAGATGGCTCCAGGTTGGTTCAGAATCTCCTGAATTTGCTTCTGGTTACTTTTCCTTGACAACACAACCAATTAGTGCTTGAGAATCTATTTCCCCTGAATTTTCTTCCCTGAAACTCTGTACACCCTCTTCTTTCTTTGGTCTCCTAAAGTAAATTCTGACACCTTTCTTGCACCCAAGAGTGCCTCTGAAATATATTCAAGGAGAACAACAACCTTGGTTTCAGCTGTATACTCCAAATCCCAACTCTTTTGACTTAACAACTAGCTGGAGGTACCCCTGAGATTGTCCAAATATCAAAGCAAGAGTATTTAAACCTCAAACTGACTGCACATCTGCCTGGAGACTGACCTCTTCAGAGAATCATCTTATTACAGGCTCTTGAGCATCCTGCCTGCTCTTCAGTCTGACATCTGAATGTCAAAGACCAATGAAGAATCTAATTTGCCTTGAGGAGAAAATGTAAAGAATGATTAAGTATCTGATAAGTTTATCTTTTGAAAGCTGACAGTTATCCAGTGGGGATGAGAAAATAAATAATAGTTGAAAAAGAGTAAGTAAACATACAATGAATAGAAGGAGGAAGGCCTGGTTATTAAGATAAACTTTGAAAATCACATGAAATATGGAGTCTCTGTGTTTTCAGAAAGTTAATAGAGCAAACAGAATTGGGGAAGATTTTAGAAATTATAGTGAAAGAAAAATTATGTCATGTATATGAAAATGTCAATATTTTAGAGGAAAGTACAGCACAGAATTTCCAATTAATAATTTCAAGTGGACATAAAAATGAAGGTAACATACAGTAAAATATGTGTACATGAATTTGTGAAGAGAATATATTTGTAGAAGAAAGAATAAAAAAAATATTTGGTACAAGGCTTAGAATCTTCCTAAATGGTAAGGGAATTGCCTGCAAACTACACTCTGCTGTTTTCTGGGTGTCAGCCGTCAGAGCTACCACTGTCCTTAAATATCAGTCAGCTACAGCATTTTCGAGCTGATCTCCAGGTCTTACTATTTGTGCTCTATTTTTAAGCTCATATTTTTTATGTTTGAAACTATTATTCTCCCACAATTATTTACACACTTATTTTATTAGCTTTGGTTTTGAAAAAAATAATTGAATTATTTGTTTTTTGATTTTATTTTACATAGTTGTTTATCCCAGGATTCTTCTACCACCTTATCACCCACGAACAATCTGCTTAGTCTTAAAAAAATTCTGGGAGAAATTTCATAACCATTAAGCAGTCACTATTCATTTTTCTCTCTTCCCCATAATGAATTTGGTCATAAATTTGCCTATCCTGGGCATTTCATCATAATAAAATACATAGATTTTTGTTTTGTTTTGTGTGAGTCTCAATTTTAACTTAGACTGATGTTTTCAAAGTTCATCCATGTCATCAACTTGGATCAGTAGCTCCCTCCTTTGAAAAAGTACAATATTTTCTTTCTAAAGAGTTGTTTCAGGCTTATAGCAAAATTGGGTGAGAAATCAGATCATTCCCATATCCCTCCTCTGTGTGCCCATAATTTTCTCTATTATTAGCATTTTGTGTTGGTGTGGTACATTTGCTCCAACTGATGAACCAATAGTCACATATTATTCAACTAAAGTCCACAGATTACTGGAGGTTTTCACTATTCTCTCATACATTCTGTGGGAGTTGACAAATGATTAACATATTTTTGCTACATTGGTATACGCTTATATACTTTTATATTGTTGTAAACAAGTTAATTAGTAAATAGTAAATATTCTTGTTTTAAATAATTTAAAACTACACCATTTAATGTAATTAGAATATTTATTAAATGATGTCGGAAGAGTGCCATTTTTTTTCTTTTTTGCTTCTTTCTAGTCAGTCTGAGTCTTGTTTCTTGTTAATCTTTTATGCTTGTGCAGGTCCTGTTTATAAATTAATGGTTTTGTTTTATCACTGAAACTCATTGACTCTATGGAACATATTTAGTTTCCCAAATTGAGGATTAATTTACTTTCTCAGTTCCATTTCCACTTAGAAAAAACATAGGAGAGGAGAATGCTTGATGTCTTGAGTAGAACACTCCACTTAGCAAAATTGTGGCTAATCTATGAATAACTGGATTGTCCTGTCAAGAGTCCAGTCTACTCACTCCTGATGCTCAGAGAGCTGAGTGAGGAATGTGAAGCTGGCAGCAGAGGAAATGACTGGATGTATTTCAGTTTCAAGGAGCAGATTAGAGGAAACCAGATTGACTAAATTTGTTAACTCCCCACAGAACTATTTCCTCGTTTGACAGTAAGCAATAAGTTCTAATAGGAAATGATATTTCTCTTTTTTGTGCATCTTCACAGTCTATAAGTGATACATGTTGGTTGAGGAGTAAACATTTGCAGAAAGCATGAATAGATTTCATAAATAGGACATTTACGGCATACTTCTCTGTAGAGTACACTACACTAAATTCTTAGAATTAAAATACAATAAAAGACACAATTTCTTCCCTAAAATATTTTTTATTCTAATGAAGTCTGTGTTTTGAATATTGTATCTTACCTTCATAAATACTCAAAATGGTAGTCCAGCAATAAAGAATAAATTGGTGAAGTCAGATGGTGAATTTTTTGTCATTACTTTGCCAAAACTGTGGATAATTTTCAGATTCTTCATTGTTGATTTACCCAAAGCTAGATTTGCAGATCTGAGGGTGTTATCCTGACATTTACACAATTCTGATTCTGATTGAACTCTAGTAGTCACATTTTCTTTCACTGTCCTCCTACACCCTAAGCTCTCCAATCGCTAAGCTTAGAAGAACAAAAATCATTAAAATATGTATAGTGGTCATAGGTAGAATAAAATTCTGTAGTAGGACAAAATACAAATTTAGTATTGGTGGGAAACATACTAAAATCTCATTTGGGAATCTCACACTGAATGTTCTAAGTATGTAACAAAAGTATCATACTCAAAAATACACTCATTATGAAATCGGGTGCAAATGGGCAGAAGTCTCCAACCAACAAGGCAAAGGAGAAAAACAGCCCTTTTAAAATGCAGCTTCTGCTACCCACAATCTTACCCAGTTCTTACTACCTGGGAATGACATTTGCCAGTCAAATGCAAATTAACAAAGGGCTTTATTTACAAGGAACATTAACAAGGAAAACAAAAGTTCCTTAAAACCACAAGTTATTTTATTCCAGGCACTATTTTTAGTCCCAAAGGTCCCAAAGACACAATTCTATGATGGTGTCCCCTTGCTCCTCCAAACCTCAGGAAGGTACTCTGCAAAGTCCAGTCTTTCTTCAGTATCTTCTCTTTGCTTCTTCTTTCTTCAATGTTCTAAGCTGCTCTGCTTCTCCAAGGGTCTTCTAACTTCTTCACAAATGCTGATGCAAAAATCAGCTTTCCAAACCCTGGCTAACTCCAAGTACCAGCTTTCCATGTTATTTTGCTGTGGCACCACAATGTCCACACCAGCCACTCTTCGACTGGCCACTCTTTTACCATGGCTCTTTGCCACCACCAGCTCACTCTTCCAGGGGGCTTCCACCCACCCTGGTCACTTGGATTACTCTTTACTGTTCCCCCATTCTTGTGTCTCTCCCTTACCAAAAGTGTGTCTTTGCTCCTTTCTTTTAATCTTCTCTCTCCCCTCCTGACAAACAGAGTTTCCACTTCTCACATGCTCAAGCTTTACACCAGGGTAAAAGAAGGAAGTTCCATTATCCAGTTTAGGCCATCTTTTTTTTTTTTTTTTTTTTTTTTTTTTTTTTTTTTTTTTTTTTTTTTTTTTGGCTTAACTCCTCTTCAACTGATACATTTATCCACTGAGTTAGTCATTTATTCTTTCATGTTTACCAATATATGCCGGTCAAACTGAGACATAACACTCTGGCAATTTTTCTAAAATAAAGTATTTAGAAATGATTCATAGTTCATCAAAACTATGAATGACAAAACAAATGAGTAGACCAGGCTCAGCTTAATTCATTAGTAGTACCTTAAGATTATAACTATCACTCTTGGAGAAATATTGGATCCTGAAATGTTTGGGAATACTAATTGTTTCTTGCCATTTCCAGTAATAATTCCTTTGAGTGATTAAAAATAGATCATCATGAAATATAGATTATATGAAATAAGAACAAAAATGGCTATTATCTACAAATGTAAACCAAAGAGAAATGATCAGAGCATCAAAAAAGATACTATGAGAAGTTTAATGAAATCAGTAGAAGAAATGAAAGGTCTAAAGAATCCCCCATGGATTACTTGTCAACAAGTCAGCTGTTAACTGCTAGTCAATCAGCAGTAAATTAAAGAAATTTCTGGCCATCTGGAAAAACTGAACCCTTGTATAAAACTATCTTTAAGTTAGCTCTATCAGTCACCAATACTTTCATTAAACTATTTCTAAAAAATGTCCTTAGATCTTAGTCTGTAGGCCATCTTTTAACACTGTGTTTTTCAGAGACAGCTAATGGCAATGCCTAAATTGTATAAACAAATACACTACATTGTTGGGGTCATGGCTTCAATTACTCTTCTAATTCTTTGACAGTTCCAATCCTGTTTGCCCCTGTTTTGTTGTTAGTTCCAGTGTAGGTTGACAGGTCCAAAAATCTCTTCTCACATCATTTATATTATTATTATTTGTATTTTTCCACCATTCATATACCTCTATTATTTACTTGCTTGCCATATAAACCTCTTTACAGTCAGTGAAGTTAATATTCTGGACTCTGGATTTACTCTTCTTGGGTTCATATATTGACTTTGCATTTACTGTACCAGAGAAATTTCCCAAAGAAGATACCTCTTACACAAGAGGTTGAGAAAAAGACTTGCAGTTTAAATATCTGTCAGTGGTCTGTAAATATCTAAATGGATCCATTTCATAATTAATAAGAACAGCCTTATTAGGATAAGCTTAATTGATGACATGTATAAATAGTTGGAGAGGTCTTAGTTGTATCAAAGGCAAAGAATCCTAAACAGTGGAAAGGGCATGTTTAGAAAGAATTAAAAATGCCAATGTTATGAGTGACATATTCTCTTACTTGATTTTTTTCTCTGAAATATAATCTGCAACAGCATTCCTTTTTCATTCCTATACTCACACAGAATATAATTCTGAATTTGTTGAGGAGGGGAAATTTACTTAATAAAACAGGTGTTCTCTTCCAGAGAGCTTGGCCTCCTGTTCAGATGGTTAATGGTTATTTATATGGCTTCCCCACCCAATGACAAAGTCCAAGTTTAGAAGTCTATGGGCATAAGAGCTTAAAGGACTGTCAAATGGAGCTATTAAACTCTCAAAATACTGGAACAGATTGAGTGGTTCTCCAAAATTGGTAACATTTTAAGAAATCACTTAACTGTGACTTTTTGCTTCAAAAACCACCCTTCTTCAATATTTGAAAAAAAAAATAGTAAGAGGACTTTCTTTTTTCTTTTATTGTACTAAATTAAAACTACCCCAGTGGAAGGGGATGTGAGGAGTAGGAGGATAAGGAACAAGAATGGAAGGATACATAGTGGACTGTGATGGTGATAACTGAAGGGGAAAAATCCTAATGTTACCACAATTAATAGAATACATTATTTAAAAAATTCTTCAGCATATACTGAGCACCAGAATGGAAGAGATATGAGTGTGATCACACCATCAAAGCACACAGTCTATCCTTTTCTTGTGACAAATTGTTTCTGCTCAAAAAGATACTTATTTTCTCCAAAACAACATTAAAGGAAATTGTCCAGATGAATTCTGCTTGTCTCTTTCTCTGCCTTTCTTTTTTTGAAATGGACTGAGATCATATAGAGAGAGCTTGGCCTGCTCTGCACCCAGAGCTGCTTTCTTAATGAGCAAATCTATAATCAACTTGAGCAGAGGAGCAGAGGTACTGACTTCCCAATTCTTAAGGATGTAATAAAAATTTATCTTCTTGTGGGACACCCTTATTATGATTTTCTGAATGAATTTCAGAGGTCTTTGAAAAAGAATCAGGAAGATTTTCTGAGCAGATGCTCATAGATATGTCAGTGCCCTTAAGGCTAAAGTAAGGACGGAGGGTCCCACAAAATTTTATTCTACTAAAAGAATAGATGTGAGATCCATCATCCATGTTGTAAAAGGACACATCCTCACCATCCCAGTCTAGGAAAACTCCTATTTTCTTGGGGAGCTGTCTCAGTTTCAGAGACCTTGTTATGGTGGTGAGAATTCTGATTTCTCCCTCTTTGTAGGTCACTACCCAGAAATTCTTTTCCGGACTTTCTACAAACCACCCCTCTCTCTTCACTGTATCTGAGCAAATACCTAGAGCCCATCTAGTTTCAAGTCCAGGTTCTGACCCCAAATTTACTTCTACTTCCCAGTAATGTCTCCCTTGGGTAAAACAGTTCTGGCCCAGAACACTGAAGACATCATCAGATTCCTCTTGTTCTTGGTGCGTTGGAGCATCCGAGCTCTGAGGAACATTTTGTATTGAGACTTGCTTTCTACTCTCAGATATGAAGAGGTTATGATGAGCTGTCTTTGAATCCAGAGTAACATCCTCTGCAGGTATGGAAAAAAATCAAGGTCATTCCACAATGGGGACTGGTTAGTTTTAAGAAAGATACAACTATTTGAAAGGTGAATGGAAAAAGCCAAGAGGGAGAGAAATGGAGAAGTAAGTGAAACACTTTACATACTGTCTCACATCAATCGAGAGTTGGGCAGGACCTTGGACTATGGGCTGAGACCATCTAGCAAAGAGGGCTGTCGAGTCTCAGTTTCTCCAGGGTCAGGCTTTTTAGGATACAGTCCCTCTGTTATCCTTCAAATTTCTCTTACTTTAATGTTTGTTTTAATAAGTAAACTTTGTAATACTTCCAACAAAGGTGCTTCTACTTTCATGAAACATTTTTGCTGTCATTTTTCTGTGGACTTATGTAATAACCAAGTCATCTACTTCTCACACACCTGTATTTCTTATGGTCTAAATTCTAGGATCTGCAGTCAGAAAGATCTAATTTTTATGAGTCATAATGTCTTTGCTAGCTGTGGTTCTGGTGAAATTACCAAATTTCTCTATAGTGATGCTTTACATGCATAATTATAATAAATCAACATAGGACTATTTGTGGAAATAAATGAGATAATGTGAACAGGATTTATTATTATGTTTTATTCATGATGGACATGAAAATTTTGTAAATTTTAACTCCAATATTTATTGCAACATTAATACCAATACTAACAGAACAATAATATGAGTACTCGTAGTGATTAATTTGCTTGTAAAATGAAACATCTTCAATAATTAATGCTTTGTAGAAGAATTTGTATATAGAGGACTGTGGGACTTTGGTGATAGAAAATTATGTATGATAACCACATATGATGAGAAATATACTACGTTGTGAAAAAATAAACAGGGGAGTTTAAAATAAATATAATAAAATGAAAATATTAAAAGAGAATTCATATGTAAGATATTAGGATATGTTTTAAATTTGGAAAGATTAAGTGAAAATATTTATGGATAGGGTAAAGTAACATGCACTAGAAGTTAATAATCAATTCATATTTGGGGAAGAATTTTAGATGGCCAGAATTCATTTTCCTCTCACATTGAGATGCTAAAACTCTTCTCTATCTCAGACTGGTTACATAATAATTTTCCTTCTGACTAAACTATTCTTTCAAAGTTATTTACATGAATAAATCTACAATGTCAATTAACTCAGACTGAATATCAATTTTTGGTGGGAATTTATTTAATCCACCATTTTTTCTCATAAAATATTTTATTTTATTCCTTTATGTCATTACTCATCATTTGTGTTTGTGTTTCCACAAAGTCAGAAATTATATCTGCTTAATTTATTTACCACTGAGTAAATAAATTTATTCTGGATGAACAAATGATATTCATATCTCTAAGAAATTTGTTAACATTTCAGCATAAGTTTAAGAGAGAAGTGGAAGAAAACCTAAAATGAATAACCAGCTAGGCATTAGTGGGAATTTATATAAATGCAAAAGTTTCTTATTTGTGTGAAAGAGATTATATTGACAAAATAATATGATCACTTACCTGGAAAAAAATGTTCCTTTCTCCAATCTGAAAATAAGGAAAAATTATATGGGAAAAAACATCAAGAATGTGTTCCCTGAACTAGAGGAGTGCCTATCCCCTCTATAGCTTGGAATACCAACTTCAAAATGAAATCTTCATGATATTTCAAGAATTTCCTAAACAGTTTCTCATGAAATCTCAGGGCACCTGAAGTCGCAAGACAATGTCAGTTACTCACCAGCATATAATTTTGCTTTTGTCCAGTCTGAAATGAAACAAAGATATTAGATTTTCCCATCATATAGGCTTTACTTCAGAGTTTAAAATTGTTACAACAACAAGAAATCTGACGGGTTATGATAGTGCTGCAAATTCTGAGTTTTTACCTAATGATAGAGGATAGTTGTTTTCATTGACAACATTTTTTCTGATTTTCATATTTTAGTTTATTAACATCTCTTTTGAGAAATAGAAGATAAGCTTTAGTTGTGAGGTTGAACATCCTAGAATATGATGTATTACTTTGACATTTTTGAGCCCTGCAGGACTCCAAATACCTAAATGTGTGTTCTTTGCCCTCATATGTATGACCCCAACTCAGCAGAAAAATCTCCTCTCTAAACTTATTCCCTATTGGCCAAGCCAACTGAAACTTCCCCTAACCTGTTTCTTAACCTAATGAATTTTAATTCCTTATCAATCTGAAAATTATTCAACCAATCATGCACTTACACAGAAAATAGAGGCATCTTACATTTTTGTTACTACTGAGTTTGCCTCCCACATCCCTTACTGGTTCATTGTGTGACCCCATGTTCCTTCATGGCATGTGGTGTCCTCCTACTTTAGGATATGACTATCTATGACTAATAAACTGTCAGTCTGTATGTCCAATGTTGAGCATCCTGGACCTGACCTTTTTATTCTATTCAGGGTAAGAATCCCTCCCTCACCAATAAGATAAAAAGAAGGTGATCAGACAGGAGACAGAAGAAATTTTGATTCAAATATAACATCCAGTTAACTCACCATATTTATACAATTCTTTCCTTTTCTCTGAAAAAGAATAAGCGCCTGTGAGTTGCAAAGGGCACAGCAGGGAGTCAGGATTCTATTTCCAATTTTGAGCCAAAGAAAGTGGAGAACTTACCAAGCTCTCCCTTGAAATGTTCTAAAAGGAGAGAAAATAACAACACAAATTTTATAGACAAAATCCAAGGTTTGCTTTCTAGAGTTTATTTCTGAGCCCAGACCCTGAATTATTTCCATACAACATGATCAAGAAATTTACTTTAACTGAGAACTACTATGAATATTTTTTTCTAACTCCAAGTTAAGACTAATGATTATATCTACTGGACTCCATTGTAATTTTTCTCAAAGTGCTCCTGGGCCCCATGTCTTGCTGGTGATCTCAGAGTTGTAATTCAGTACTACACATCTCTATGTTATAACAGCCATCTGTTTGCATAGTCACACTAATAAACCCATAAATTCATAAATCCCACCAACTGTGAATTGCAGTTTTACCTTTTTCTTGATGTTCTTTCTTTTCTTTCTCTTCAGTTTCCTGTAATTTTTTCTTTACCTGTTGTCCCTTCCAAGCCAAGAACACAGCAGCACCCATGAAAATCCCAAGTATGATAAAAGTCACAATAGTTGCTACCTTCCAAGGTGAGGTCCTAGGGAAGAAGGGTTCTGAAACAGAATTTTCCAAATCTGATCAAAAACACGGACCAAACAAGACTATCCCATCCCAGATTTCAATTTCCCCTTCTTATTCCTGCCCTTCCCCCAAATGAGCAGCACTGACCTGGGATGGAAATGATTTCCACCTGCTCTTGTCCGAAAAAGGGGTTCTTCATGGAGCAGGACACATCTCTGTTTGAGCTGTCTCTGACAATGAGGGATGCCTCCATCTGAAACAACCCGTCATCGTCTTGGGTCTCATACTCAGAGAGAGAGGGCATCTTCTCTCCTTTGGCATCTTTCCACTGTACCTCAGGCTGGGGAAACCATCCCTTGCCTGTGCACTTCAGCCTTATTCCTGTGTCTTCTGGGCCCACCATAGAAACATAAGGACCAGAACCCAGACCTGGGGAAGAGAATCAATCAACTGAGACTTGTAGAGCTTTCTCCACAAGTCCCTAGTGTTGCACAGAAGCACCAAAGTTCTAAGTGGAAGGAAAGTTTTATTTTTTACATTTTAGGATAAATGGATTGTTTGTGATTCAAAACCACATGAAACTTGATGTTCATACCAGCACTTATGCTGATACCACGTTACATCTCCTCTACCAAGACATTATCTGTGGTTGGTCATCGATACTAGGAAAGGAGCAGAATTAAATTTGCCAGTGTTGATATTTTTCAGAAAAATATATTTGCCTCTATATTTATATGTATTTATCTGTCTATCCTATTTTATTGGAGGCTCAAGAAAGAATGCATTTCTTTGCCTAAGATAGTTTGTAGCCACTTTCTAAAACAAATCTCTCATTTTTTTTCAAATTTTCTTTATTTCTCTGAGGAGAGATTATCTAAAAGATAAAGGTAGAAAGATAAAATGAGTCTGAGGGAATCAATTTTTTTTAGTTAAGCCATTCTTTCCTATTTTCTTCTCTGCTTCATGTCTGCACAGACTAGGGTTGGTTTTGGATTCATTTCACAAGCAGCCCCATTATTACCAGGATGTGGGAGGAGCCCACTGTCATTTCAAAGATAATGGCTCTCCTGAGTTTTAAGAATATACAGTCTTTTTACAACTTCATATTCCAAAATATGGATTCTCTTATGCCTGTCTCTGCTTACTACAAGACCTCAGCTACCTGTAATATTATCTACATTACCTACTTCTTGGTATAGTAGATAATTTTTACTACCAAGCCCTGATCTCCCTGGAAGAATACACATCCAGAAAACAAAACACTTCCTATAAAATAGTCCCTTTTCTCAGAATACCTGAGAGCACTGCAGTCTCTCTGGATGGAAAGGAAAGAATATAAATGAGTGAAACTCATCTTGAGCAAAATGAGCAGATCAAAGCCAAGGGAGTGAGAACTAATGGACCAATTAGACTTTGTACTTCTTGAATTTATACAACCAGTAAGTTCCAAGTTCAAATAAGTAGATAAAATTATACCCATGCTGAGCTTTAGAAACAAGAAGGGAAGTGATTCATGAGCATAGGAGTGGCTGCACCAGGCAAAGGTTAACTGAATGGAAGATAAATGTGGATTAGCCAACTGCTTGTCTTTACACCCATAAGTTAATGAACAGGTATGGCATTATTTTTAGGACTCTGAAAATCTTTGACTGCTTTTCAGGAGCATCCTAACATGGATTAGCAGTAACATGGTTCAAAATTATTTGTCATCTTTCCTATCGGATTAGGCATCTTCATATTAAAGTAACAAAGAATGTATGAAAAGAATTTGTAGTTATCTTGTCAGATAGTATTATTAGAAATGTTAATTTAAGGTAGGTTAAAATATTTCAAGAAGAAAAACATTGCAATAAAAAAGCAACATTTTTGTCTTGAAAGAGAGTACAAAGCTTTAGAAATCTAACTGTAAAAGCAAAGCAATAAAAAAGGCATAGAAATGAGTTACAACAGGGAACTTCATCTTGCAAATGGGAAGCCTTGGTTGGGGGGAAAAAAAAGAAAATAGACCACAGCTATATGTAATTCAACTACATAGAAAAATCTCACAAGTACAGTGGTGAACAAAAAGTCCCTGACATAAGAGTTTGTATATGTAAAATTCAAAAACAGGCAAAATCAGTGTGTGAGATTAGAAACCAAAACAGTGATTTTCCTTGAAGAAATTCTTACTGGGAGTGGGGAGACTAATTCTCCTGGATTTTAATTATGCTCTATGTCCCAGTTTGGTTACTGAATTCTCAGGGATATTCACTGGGTGGAAGTTTGCTAAGCAGTGCATTTAAACTAAATTCTCTATGACTGGCTCATTAAACATATTTTACGAAAAAGTTACTAAGAACAAAAGGAAAGTTAGATATTGTAATGCTGGTATAAAAGGATACATATACAATTTAATTAAGAGACATACACAGGTAGTTAAAAGGATCAAAAAATAAACAGCTAAGAAATACATGAAAAGATAGCCAAGCTATTTGTCTTAAGGATAATACAAATTTGTTTTGAGATTTTCTAAAATGTGTAGCTGATAAAATTAAAGAAGCATAATATTCAAAGTCATCAGAAGTATAAAGAAATTCTCATGACTGAATGGGGAAAATTATTTTTTGTTATTCTAATTAAGCTTTGGGATGAGAAACATCTTAATCAGTGAAGGACTAAACCTGGAGGAGATTTGCGGAATCCTTATGCCACAAGCTTCACCAAGACCCCAAGAACCCTATTGCTCAAGGGAAAGATGGGCAGGAAAATCAGTAAAAACACTAATCTGACTGAGCGCTCCAAGACAGATTTAATTTTGTTTTTTAAGTAAATAGACAAACTCTTTTGAAGATTACTTTATCAACAGAGATTAAGAGTTTAAATAGATCTATTCAGTATATAGTATTAAAATCCTGATATTATAAAATCCATGATAGTATTAAAATAATATCATGTATTTTATTATTGAGACAGGGACATATTAACCCCAATAGCTAGGCTAGACAGGTAAGCAGAACACCTCCAGAAAAGTGTTCTGAAAAACAAACTTCTGGAGCATTTTGAAGGAAGGTGGCTTCCTTTAGAATGTGTGAAGTGATACAGAAGTGGGAATTCCTTTCTATGACAGTTACTTGTAGAAGTAGTTTAAATTATAAAGTGCAGCCTAGAAATGTGCAGATAGATTGAAGATTTGGGGTTAAATTCAGTGTCTAGGATGTTGAGAGCTGCAAGTATAGTCGCTTTTCTCTTTCTTTTCTCCCTTTAAATCAAATGCAAAACACTCACATTTCCCTTAGTGTGATCAGTGTTCTCAGATAATTACTCACCTATCACTTTCAGTTCCAGAATGGCTTCTTCAAACTCGCTGTCTTTTTTAAAAAAACACTTGTACATTCCGTTATCTGAGACGCGGAGGCTGTGGATTCTCACAGCTACTCTCCCCTCAGTGATGTAGTCTTTCACCAGCTCAGTTCTCCCCTTAAAATCCACCAGTTGCTCTCCCATCTGCTCCACTCCATCCCGATGCACATACACGGCCTCCGAAAACTGAGATCGGAACCACCGCAGCTCCATCTTCTCCGCATTCATAGCCGGGGACACGCGACAGGGCAGCACAGTGTCAGCGCCCAGCATGGCTACAATAGGCTCGGAAGGACCGATCACTAAGAATGACTCTGTGGAACAAGCAGAAATGAAGATGTATCAGGAAGACTTCCCTGAGTGCTCAAGAACTAGGCATCATTTCTAGTCCAGTCGGGACCCATGGACACTCATCCACATGGCGATTGCTTGCAGCCCTTCCCGTTCTGTCTCAATGTGGGAGTCAACAAAACAGAGAATTTCTATACATCCCACAAGCAATCTTATATTACACAAATGGTTTTTATATTATATTATATTTTATATTATATTAAACAAATGGTTTTTAAATTGTATGGTGGTACATTCTATGAAAAAGGAGAGAAGAGTGCCGGGAAATCAAATAATTACGGTTTTTGAGCAGATCTTGAATATGCATTGAATGCATTCCACATAGAGCTTAAAACTGAGTGAGTTATAAAACATTTGTGAAGTGATCTGTCCTGGTCCTTTTCTCTAAAATAATCACATGATGAGTTTTTTGCCTTCATTATGGACAAATAAATCATTATGTCAAAATAAGGGATTTAGAATTAACCCAGACATGTATGAGAAACAATAGAGTGATTTTATTATTCTATTCAGAGAGAATCAGGAGAATCCAGGTATAGACTATAAAATATTCTTACCTGAGCCCCACATGGACACCTGAAGAAACAGGAGCAAGAAGAAATCTCTTGACGGAGAACCTGCCATTGTCCCCAGAGCTGAGAACAGAGAGATGTTTAGAAAATAGCTGGAGTGAAGACAAAAGGAGACCCACAGCATAAAAATCACAGCTAAGTTGGTTCACAATTCTAAGAAATGTGCTCTTGGAGCTATCAGTCAACCATAGTGTCTCTCTCAGGGAACTCAGGGAAGCCTTGGCACTCACACAAAAGATCTTTAGTTTCCCTTTGCCAAGCAAGCAGTGTTTAGCTCAGAAGCCATGTTCTTCAATGGTAAAGCTATGTACATTCTTCCTAAACTCTTATTTAAGATCATTTTGGCTAGTGGACAGAGAAAGAAGAGACAATGAGCAACCACTGAGAGAGATGGCACAAACATTACTTCTGGTCTCAACAAATTTTCTCCCTACACATTCTTTCAAGATGAAGGGGCAGTAATAATCTGGTTTACCCTTTCTCAGCTCCCAGGATCTGTGCCCGAATCTCCTTATTCCTTACTTTCCTCCCTCTTACCCAAATATAACCCCAAATGCAACACTCACATCTTCTAAGTTCTTCATACAGAGATGAAAACATCCTGGAATGTCTCACCACAGCTACTGGCATCAGGAGGATATCCTTTCTGCCATTCCTTCTGGTTACCAGCTCAGGGCTCACTGCAGTCTTGCTTGTGAGAGCTGCTCCAAGAGACCAAGTGAATTTCAGAAGTTAGATAACTTGGGGCTCAGGAGGAAACTTTGGGTGGTCTTAAAAGGGTTTCAGAAATTAGAAGAAAGAACAGCCCTGCACAAAAAGTGCTCAGTTGTGCCTTTCTTCTTGGCTGCTTTGACATACTCAAAAATGAAAGTTAAGGAGGGAGAGAAAACTTTGACCTGAACTGGATAATAAATTTATGTGGTACTAATATACTCACAAGGTATAGAGAGGACAGAAAACAAATGATTTCATTATTTCTGAGACCTACAGTACTAGGCTGAGTCAAAATTTTAGTGAACCTATTTACAAGCTTATGATTTTAAGCAGAAACTCTCTGTGCCCCAGTTTCCTCATTGGAGAGAATTTGACAATAGTTATTACCCTAAATTTTCCATCAGGACTTCATGGGTTAATATATTTAAAGTTCTTATAATAGTGTCAGTGATTTGTAAATTTCATACGCTAGTAATTCTAATTTTGACATCTTGTTCAATTCACTTCTATGTCTGCCTTTTTGATTATAAATTTCCATTTGCCTATAAAGCCCCCATTCAATGGGCCATTCATAATAGATGACTCTCTTCCCAGAAATAGAAATCTAGTTCACTGTCATGATATCTGTTTTGACCAGGTTGAAAGTAATGTAAAATTTCCAAGATGATTTCCTAATGTCTCTCATCTTTCTATTCTATAAACAATAAGAGATAAGTATTAGGTTGCTGTCCTCTGTCTATATAATTATTTTTGTTTTGAGAATTCTTCAAACCCTGTGAATTATATAATGATTATTCTTGTTTAGAACCACAAAAAGATATTCTGAATTAAAGCTTTAAATAATAATGAGAACTCTATATTTTTGAAGTTCTTGATCTAAAATAGCAACATAAGTAGTAGGCAATACAACACAGACACTGTTAACAAGTGGAGAGATGTTTTAATGATTTCTTTCAGAGAGGAATGATTCAAAGAAGTAAGACTGGTTTTTCAATAAAGGCAGTCATTAAAAATATAAATCCCATGGACTGCATGTTTCTAGCAAACATACAACAGAATTAAAAATGTAAAGTCAGTTGGGAATTTAAAAACAAACTTATAATCATTGTTAATTGAAATGAACAAAACTATTACAGAACATATAAATGAAGTTGGGGTGTTTTAAATAATATGATAGGCTATTTCTAATATTATAGTTATGATTTGATGATATTCAACATTTTCTCTAAATTTTATATAATATACATCCACTTCAGCTAATTAAAGATTCTCAGGGTGACCAGTGTGACACTTGCTGAACTCCTTTTTCACTGTGCTTGAAGTGTTAAATCTTTGCTAAGTCTATCTGAATAAATACCAAATATCTGTCACTATCATAGGAAATTCATTTACTCTAGACACAACTCTATTGGAAGACATTAGTTGAAAAAGAAAAAAAGAGATTGCCAGCAGGTGACTCCTCTATTCACAGGTAGTTGACTTCAACAGACAATATCTGCTGAATCTGCCACTTTAACTTCGACAACAGAGACACAGGCCGGAGTGACCAGAACACAGGCAGTCTCCAACTCCCAAAAGTATCTTTACTTTTCCCCTGCTCCAAGCCCCTTTATTCTTCATGTTTTATTTTTCATTCTTCATTTCCCTGCTCCAAGGCCCTCATTCTTCAGTTAAGAGATGTATGAAAAAATTTCTAAAACTTTCTTTTATTTGCCCTTAGCCTTAATTGTTAGTTTTGTTATTTAAATACTTCTATTTTTCATTCAAAGATATTAAGACCACACTTAATTCATACAGGAATATAAAGATCACATTCAATTTCAATGAATATTGGAAGCACGAAGGAATCTGACCCCCTTTGTACATAACACATTTTCTGTACTCTGGAAATAAACACTTGTTTGATTGCTAAAATTTTACAATTCCTGTATAAATGATTCTTTCAATCCAGTGACTTGAATTTTGCCAGGTTTATTTTCCCTTCTGAAAATCATATGAGATGAGTATTGATAATCTAGATTTATTGTGCTTAGCTCAACTATGTTTTCTAGGCTTTATCTCTTGATTAATGTAATTTACTCTGGGATAGTACAGGAATTTTATATCTATTTCAATATTTTGATCTTCAGCTATATTTATTCTGTTGAAGAAGAGCTCAAACAGCCAAAGCAATCCCATGAGGAAGAAAAATGAAGATAACATATTCTCTAACTCAAATCAACAGTAATTGACACAAGAGGTACAGGCATAAAAACCAGGCACACACATTGATGGAATAGAATTCAGAGTACAGAAATGAAAATGCACATATGTGATCAACTAATTTACAACAAAGGTGCCAAGAATACATAATGTAGAAACATGAAGAAAATATCAATAAATGGTTCTGGAAAAAATGGACACATGCAAAAATAAAAGTGAAACTAAACTAAATCTTACAGCAAGCACAAAAATTAATTTAAAATGGATTAACTAATTTAAGGTGAGATTTGAAACCATAAAATACATAAAAGAATACGAAGTTCATAAGTCCGTTGGTATTGACCTTAAAAAAGATATATAATTGGTGATCTGATTCTACATAAAGAGAAACAAAGCAAAACTAAATAGAAGAAACTACATCAAACTAAAAAGATCTACACAGTGAAAGAAACCATCATTGAAATAAAAATGCAACCTGATGAATGGGAGAAGATATTTATAAATCATATATCTGACAAGGGGTCAATATTCAAATATATAAACAACACATGGAACTTAGCAGTAAGAAAAACGCTGAACAACATTAAAAATAACTCATGTATTTCTTAACATACAGTATCACATTTCTTAATACAGTTACTTTTCATACTTTTAAAAACTTAGTATCTTGTAGACTGCTCTTTCTCTCTTTGTGTTCCTCTTTCCACACACACTTTCCCCTCCTAGATACACAAGTATCATGTCCCTTAGTTCCCTCCAAATATTCTCAAAAGATTATTGATTTCACGCATCCATTATTGTAAAAAACATGTAAGATATGTACATATATTTTTCAAATTTATTTTTTCAATTTTATTGGAAATGTATGTTAATCTATTCACATTTTGGAATAGAATACATATACAAATATATACCACAGATTTCAAACTAAACAAAAGAAGCAAGTACTGTCTTCAAACTTTCCCTTTCCTCCTTCAGTTTTCCCTTCCCATTCCCCATTACTTCACACTCAAACCATCAGGCAGGTGTCAGAGTACAGGTGAGACAGGAGGGAGTGTGGGAGGATAGTTGTCCAGCATAATGTGAAAGGGCTTGAGTCAAATGAGGAGGGTACACTCAAGGAGGGAGAAACCCTGAGGAGAACTGCCAAAGAACACATTGTGTTATTTTCTAACAATGCAATATTACACAACAGTAAAAAAAATCACAGTACACATAATATGGTTAAATCTCAAAAAACAATTATTTTAGTCACCCCCAAACTCATATACTATATGATTCTTTTTTTTTGAAATGTTAGACTTGATGAGATTAATCTATAATAATTTTTATCAGAATAGCTTATTTTCCTTGGAATGAGTTGACTGAAAATGGACATTTCAGGAGTTAGAAATGTTCAGTATTTTTATAAGGTGGTGGTTCCATGAGTGTAAACATCTGAGAAGTCTCTTTGAAATGTATGTTTTAAAACCATGAATTTTACTGAATGCAGATTGTGTAACAATATAGTTGACTTCTTAAAAATCTTTGCACACAAACTACTGTCTCTATAGAATATTTAGGATGCAGGAATCCTTTTTTTTCACACTGCTAGTGATGTTCAATAGTAATGATTATGCAATTGTTCTTTGTGTCCCTGACTAGCTATAAGCCCTGTGTGGCATGGAGAAACATAAACTTGGGAATGATTTGAAATGGAAAGAAAATGTCATTTGAGCACATTCTGTGACTGACACTGAACAAGTTTTTTTATTATTTCCATTCCACTATGGAAAGCCCTAAGTTTTTTGGGATACAGAATCCTTCATTTCTAATATTTTTTCCCCTTCATTACTGACCGGACTCAATGTCCATGATGGTGTGGTAGAAGCAAACATTCTCTTGACTTTATTTCTAAACCACTTGACTTCATGCGTTGAGCAGCAGGATGATTAATGGGTGTTAATATTATATAGAGCAATAATCCCCTTTCTGAATAATGTGATTTCAGCTTTTTGCAAGTAACAGGAGAGAGCTACTTGAACATTTTATACAAAGACAGTTTAGAGCTCAGCCCAGTCCAAAGTCTCCTCGAACAATCTTCAGTATTTTCACTTTCAAAGTAATTAGAAGAGCAGGAAACAGGCTGTGACTTTCATGTTAGACTATAGGGGGGGGGGCATTCTATGCCAGTGACTCTTGGTAACCTCATTTATCCCCCTTCTGAAGACATTTTCTCACCCCGGGATGGGTAAACCTGCTGGTCCCAGCTGTGAGCCACGCTTTGAATGCTGACTACAGGATCAACCGAGTCTTGAAGCAGGAACTTGTAGGCACACAGAGACGGCCAGGAGCTTCCAGGAAACCCCCTCTCCAGGCTCAAGCTGAATGGTAAGAGATAGAAATGTGTGCTCATGTGCATGTATCTGCTGGACAAGTGGTCCTGAACGAAAGGATGTGAACTCTGGGTCTCATGGTAAGCAGCCCCCTTTCATTTTGGGTATTAGGTTACAGGAGCTGTGATCCAACTAGATAGATAAGTGCATGAATGAATAAGTGCATAAGTGCAAGAATACAAGAAGGGGGGAAATAGGCTGAGAGGAGTGAACTAATTTTGTATCTACATTCATTTCCCAACATTGAACTCAGGGTTTTTGTATCTACATTCATTTCCCAACATTGAACTCAGGGTTTTCATGGGAGTTCCATAAGAGATCAAATCTTTAGATAAACCCAGAGTTCATAGAACACAGGAGAATGGTTTGCAGCTTTCTACGTTTGCTGACGCAGCAGTTGATTTTCAGGAAGAAAAGAAGGAAAACTCATGGAGAGTGAGTGAGAATTGGTTTTTGTCATTTGTCTTAAAATCTGCGAAGTAAAATAATTAAAAAACTTTATGAAAATAGATTTTCAAACAGGGGATTTTTTTTCTAGAAACTTGCATTTTGTTGGCTTTTCCTCTCTGTCTTCTCCTACAGGGTAGCTTCTTGTCAGAGTTAATGTTTCCCACTTCCAGAGTTCTACTTTCTCCTTTGAAGATGGCTGCTTTTCCTGGGATCTCTCCAGCTGGCTTTTTCCTTTCGCTTCTTCTCCAGGTGTGCACCTGGTCCTTAGTAGGTAAGTATTCTCCCTCACACTATTTTTTTTTAATTTTGCCTTGTTTTCAATGACTCTTCTTAAATAAGGAACACAGCTGATCAGTAATGAATCACATGTCTTATATCAAAATGGTTTCATATCCTGGAGAAACAGTGACTTTGTCTTCTTATGGGAGTTTTGAGGTATCAATACCTGTTGCTCCATTGAAAGATATTATAAAATCTATAGCTTCAATATTTCTCAAAAATTTTATATGCATGATTTAAGCTGTAAAATATTATTGGTAGTGTTCACAATGCCAAGAAACTTTAATTCTGTATAGACATATACACATCGACTCTATCAGGTTATGACCTTGAACAAATCACATATTCTTTCTGGGACATGAGTGTTTCCTTCATGAATAAGAGGACCCTTTCAGAAGAAGTTTTGATTTCCGGTGTGTAGGGAAACCAGCTATGAGCTCACAATAATGATGTATTTTACCAGGTCTTTAATTTGAGGTTGGTTACACAGTGAGTATCAAAATGTTTAATTTCCATTCTACAAGAATTTGTCTTAAAGTAAAAATTCTCCCACTTGTATACATATATGTCACATATAATGCTTATTGAAATGTTGTTTACAGTAGTAATAAATTTGAATCAATGTAAATATTCACAGATATAGAATAAGCTTAAACATGATGGTGTATGTATAGTCAGTGTCAAAAATAATCATATAGAGCTAACAATATGAACTAAAATTGCGGGAATTTTGTATGAAATAATTTTTTATACTACATTGTGACTCTAAGTAATGTTAAATAACTTCACTTAAATGAATCATAGATCATGTATAACCTAGTCCAGTAATTACTTAATGATGGGCATATATTTATTGAGTTATATCAGTACCTTGGATTTTACAAGATATGAAAAAGAAATAATGATGGCCTCAGTCCAGCCTACAGGCCAGTGCAATGCTCCTCACCCAGGACTGCCTATCCCACACTCTCTGGGTACACTGGCCACATTTTTTTCCATTAAGCTCAGATGCCCTTGCCCCTTGTGTTCAGCCTTTGGGGTACCACAACCAGGCCTCTGACCTCCTGTCACGCCAAGACTCTATGTTCATGTACCCTAAAGTCTTAATCTGTCATGGCCTGGCCTGTATTAAACTGGGCTTCACCTGTGGCTAATTTCTCTGGAGTGGGGGGCAGGTGGGGGAGCAATTCCTTTTTATTCATGATGAATTTATACAGTAAAATAATTCCTATGCAGATGACTGTCAAAAAAGCACATTTTATAATTCAGACAAAGTTCCATTTTGGCCTATAGCATCACTCTGCCCTCTCCTGGGGGAAAACCAGAGAGCCTCACTGCCTCTTAAAACCTGGAACCACTGGTTGCCAAGGCCTGCACCTTTTCAGAAAAATATTTTTTTATGAAAAAATACATTCTCTATATTTCTCTGATCCTTTGTAGTTAAATAAAAAAAGACTTACCTAATTTATAATTTCTACCTAACTTACAAATTTTACTTTTCACTTTGGGATATATTGTATTTAATTTTCCTTCTGCCCCAACCACACCAAAAACATAGTGATTTAAAATCCAAGGTTAGAAATATCTGTTTATCTTCTTAAGAGAAGAGAGCTGAGGCATGAAGGGATGACTAAGGAGGAAAGCACCTTCCATTCCCCTGGCAAAACAAAAAAGAAGGGTTGACTACTTAATTAGTTCCTCACATGTAATTCTCAATAATTTTTTCATAGGTTTTATATAACTTATCTGTAAGTATTATTTGTAAATACATAACTTTAAAGGGTAATTCTAAGTGAAATAAGTCAGGAGACAAAAGATAAATACTGGATGATGTCACTCATATGTGGAATATAGAGAAACTAATAGTCAGATAAAGACAAGGTGAAAAAAATAAGCCTTGGTACCTGACTGCAGAATTGAAGCACCAAGTTTTGGGGAAGGGTAAGGAGAAAGAGGGAAAGCAGCACTGTAGACTGTGGCTGTGGAATGAGCTGGTGGAAGTACTGAGCCAGTGACACCTGATATGGGTATCCAAATATTACCTCAATTAACAATAAAAAAATAAATTATGTCTTTTAAAATGCAAAACTATTAGCACTTCTGGGGAAGTACAGTTGAAGAAGTTAGATTATATATATAATATAATTATATATTATTTTAAAACATGTAATTGTTTTGGAAAATAATACAAATAAGGAAGAAATATGTTTGGATCCCTAAATAAAGAAAAGAACATGTGTCTTCCACTTCACTACCTGTCACTCATTGCCCCAACCTCTCTGACTTTCTTGCAGTGTCGGAGTTTTCTGTGAAGGGGCCAGCCCAGCCCATCACAGTCCTGCTGGGGGCAGACGCTACTCTGCCTTGCCAGCTGTCGCCTGAACAGAGCGCAGCCCGCATGCACATCCGCTGGTACCGAACGCAGCTCTCCCCGGCTGTCCTGGTGTACCAGGCTGGGCAGGAGCAGAAGGGGGAGCAAATGCTGGAGTACCGCGGCCGCACAGAATTGGTGGGGACCTCCATCGACAAAGGGGATGTGTCCCTGCTCATCCAGCACATCCGTGCCTCTGATGACGGCCAGTACCGGTGTCATTTTAAAGATGGTCACGTGTCCCAAGAGGCCATAGTGCAGCTGAACGTTATAGGTATGTCAGCTTGGCACAGAGTGTAGAGGTCATGGTATTGAACTGAAGAAAAGGGTTAGGATATCTGGATTCCAACCTGATGTTTCCTGTGACCCACTAAATAGTGAGAGGCTAAGGAGCTTTACTTGTTGAGTGTAAATTCTCTACACAGTGTAGTAAAGATAAGGCTATCTGTCTTTAAACACCAAAGGACAATATTTCTGAAGATAATTTGACTTCATAAAAGTCTTGTATTAATTAAATAGGTATAACACATTAAATAACAGTTTCAATCATGAAGGAGAGGAAAAAAAAACTGATAGTACTAAACTCCTTTTTACAAGTTCAATTGTCTTTGTTCACTCCTTGGATTGACACTGAAGTTCTTAGTCCAAGTACAGGGAAAAGGCATTAAAGTGATGTCAAAATTGAAACACCGTTTAGCTAACATTGATTGAGAGCAGTTGTCCAGCCTCTGAGCTTCAGTTTATTCACCAACCTTGTGAAGGGCTGTTTAGCCTCCAGCTTCAGGGATTTCTGAGCCTCGGGGACTAGAAGTCTCAGGCACCTGACTCTCTCCACAGGTTTGGGAGCTGCACCTCTTGTTCGCATGACGGGGCCCGAGGATAATGGGATTAGAGTCCTGTGCTCCTCGGGTGGCTGGTTCCCAAAACCCAGGGTGCTATGGAGCAACAAGGTTGGAGGGAAGCTGGAGTCTCTCTCTGAGTCTCACACCCAGGATGGAGATGGGCTCTTCAATGTGGAAGCATCTCTTATTGTCACAGACAGCTCAATGAACAATGTGACCTGCTCTGTCCAGAATCCCCTCTCTGGCCAGGAGAGAGCATCAGACATCTTCCTCCCAGGTCAGTGAGACACTGACCCAAGGCAGAGTTGGGACTGCAGTAAGGGAAGGGAGGCCCGGGAGGAGAAGAAGTGAACCTTGGGAAGAGCAGGGTTCTTTTCAAACCAGTCCTCACTGTGTCTGCACATCCCTTGTCAGAGCCCTTCTTCCCTAGGATGTGTCCTTGGAAGGCAGCCACGCTTGGGACAGTGCCTGTGCTGGTGCTTCTCCTCGTCGGGGTCAGCTACACTGGCTGGAGAAAGCATCAGGCCAAAGAGCATGCAATAAAGAAAAGGGAGAAGGAATCAAAGGAAAGAGATCAAATGAAGAGTGAAAAGGAATTGGCAATTCAGGCCAGAGGTAAATTGGGACATGACAAATAAGAAGTTAATGGAAAAATTGGGGATCCAGGTCATGTAGTGTGGATGGGGAAGCTGAAGGTTGTCCAGGGACCCTAGGAAAATACAGAATTCCACAGAACTGGGAGTCCTGTGGAAAGAGAAGTGCACGTGCATGCATGCGTGTGTGTGTGTGTGTATTGGGGGAGGGGACTAGGTGACCTGTGGACAGTGGTCATAACATCGCAAAGTGGGCCTCAGACCATGCTGTGCCCTTCCAGACCTCCATATTCCAACCTGCCCTATTGTTTCTCTGTACTGAAATGCCTTTATATATCTTCTCTTCGTATTTATCCATCAAGAACAAGCAATAAAACACCTAGGAAATAGTATGTTCCCATGACACTTGGACTCTGCTTCCTCTGTGACTCCGTCAGTCTTCTATTGTAACTTTCAGTGACCATCAGTTTAGATTTGACATACATGTGTGATCTTCCTCATCATTCTGGGACTCATAAGGTCTCACTGAACTTAAATGCAGGGGCAAAGAAATCCTAATTCTTTTTTTTTTTTTGTCTCCTTCTTACAGATGGGGTCAAGGCAGAGCTTGGTAAGTCTTGCTTCTCTCATTTTCTGTTAGAATTTGTTCCCATTTCTCATCTGTTCTGAGCCCCTCACTGTGTGTTGTTTCTTTCAGATCGGCGGAAAAAGTTGTATGATTTAGGTGAGAGGCTCTAGGTTTCCCATACCACTGATGGCTGTGATCCAATGCTTTCTCAGCTTCTTTCTCTAGAGGGAGCATCTAAAAGATTTAATGATGACCAGTGGGAGAAAGATGGGTGGGAGGAGAGGAATGTAGGAGAGTCATGTCTTACTTATCTTGTCTGGAATTTTTTCTGCTTTAGATTGGAAGAAGGCCCTGATCTACCCTGGTAAGAAACTCTCTTCTCTGGCTTAGATATTGCCATGTGCCTCTGGATTCTTATCAGGACACACACACACACACACACACACACACACACACCCATACACACACACATTCTCTGGCAGATTGAAAAGATTTAGTTGGTACCAATTTATAGTCTGTACTATGTGTACTTAGAGGCTTAAAAAATTACATATTTTTTCAGGTCTCAGGATAAAGAAGAAATAAATTATAAGTGGTAAATCCTACAACATGGCCAAGATAAAGTTCAATATGAATTATTATCCCATGCATGGTAGAGGGGGAAGGGAAGGAACTCAAGCTGTGAACTTGAGATGAATGAAGAAAATCCCATTACATCAGTATTTCTATATTGAAAATAAAATCTAAGAAACAGATAATGTGTTTTATACTAAAAAATATTAGCTGTTTTCTTGAATTCAAAATAAAGATAGTCAAGTTCACTAGATAGGGATATAAGTTTATCTTTGACACATTTTGAAGGATAATTTTTCAAAATATTTTTAAGTCATTTGTAAAAATGCTTACCTGGTGGTAGGAGGGATCGCTATATAACTTCTAATATTTGTGTTTATATAAAGTGTGGGTTTATAAGTGTGTGTTTGTATGTATGTAATATAACATTGGATCTCAAAACTTACCAGGTCATTGAACAATTCTTGTTTATCAGGCATTGTGCTGAATGTTGGTGGCATAACCCCTTCCCTCTGCCTTGCAGAGCTTAAAGTCCATTGGCACTTTCACACAACATGATAAGTGTTTTGATAAAGGGAGGACCTAAGTGTCCTTCCCCAGGGTCAAGTTGGTTAAGCAGTTTCCTCTATCCTAGTCAAGAATTATCACTGTCCTTATCTTCTTGCTGTCAATGAGAAATCAATAAGATTCAATGAGAATATTGCTCCTAAAATAAAAATTCTTATTTACCAAAAGATAAGTGGCCATAGGCAGAAACAATGGAGGTGAAAACATTACATGAGGAATCTGTCTCTGGAGAAACATTTAAAACATTCTGATTATAGGGATCAAAATGACAGGAACCAGTTAAAAACCTTAGTTATAAGCTTATATTCTATTCTAAGAAGGTCATAGACTGGAAAATCCTAAATAAAATAAAATTAAATTAAAGACAGTTTTGTAGCTGTAATCCTCCTTCAAGAAGGCCATAAAGGTCCCAAGGACTCAGACCCAGGAACACTAGACCTGCTCTAGGTATCCTCCAAACCTGGATCAGGCTGGAAAAGCTTATTTCCCCAGAATTGTACTGAAGAAGGTATAGCTCCTAATCTGAGACAGAGCTCAGAAAACACACAGGTGTCCTATAATTAATGCTACTGGGCCTTAGGGGAGGGATTTAAGAGGACAAAGCTATGAGCCAGGGAAGTAAATATCTTGCTTCTTTTCACTCCCAGCTTCCATCTCAGACTCAATTTGTATTTCTCTTTTTTAGACTGGAGAAAGGAACATTTCACGCTTGGTGAGTTGCTCTTTACTTTTTTGACTCCCCTTAACCTGTTGTCTGACATCCTGTTTTGTCCTTCCTAACATTATCAAGAAGACAGGCAATTAATTTGGGTAAAAAAAAAAGGAAGAACATAAAGAACATTAAATTGTGACTGGAATTGGCCCCCATTTCTTGTCTGTGGAATCCGTTTGCTACTGAAACAAAAATGAATATGGTCTCTAAGCTGAGTATAACTGTCCAAATGAGCAAAATATAACTCAGGTGTTATGTTTAAAAGGCCCAGCTCACATGGTACCTACTACTAATAGAAGATAGATTTAATTCTCAAATAAAAGCTATTTTATTCTCAAGTAAAAGCTACAAGTGCTTGGAGCTTGCCCAGGCATCCAGTGAAACTCTGACCGTTGCATGAATGAGGTAACCTGAACTACCTGGCATGGATCCTGAGTGGAAGCACAACCTTCCCCATCCCTCACCCCCAGTAACACCTTAGCCAACACACTTGTCAGAGGAGAGGTTGTTTTTACCACTCCATCACACTTGCCCATTTCCTTATATCATCTCTACAACAGGTTTCAAAAATGTACTAAGTTGTCTCTTTCCTTTCCTTTTATTCTCTTCCAGTCAAATTCACTCTAAATCAAGAACTCTGTCACCAGAACAATTCTGACCCAGAGGGCAAAGATAACAGCAGAGAGGAAACACCAGCATCATCTCTCAGCAGTAAACAAGGGGACCCCAACCTGATCCAACTTAATCAGGAAGAGATCACTTCAGGGAGATTTTATTGGGAGGTGGATGTTAAGGATGCAGATGAGTGGACTGTAGGTGTTTATGAGGATTCTACAAAGAGGAGTGGAGCATCTGAGGATGCACAAAAGAAGAAATTTAGAGTTTTAAAGAAAAAGGGGACTAACTATAAGGTTCTCTCCTATTGTCCCCAGAACGGTTCCCATGAAGAATCTGTAGATGTAGAAAATACTCCACATAAGATTGTAGTTTTCTTGGATTATGAGGATAGTGACATTTCCTTTTACAACATGGCTGATGCTGTAGCTGATAGTGGCCACATCTTCTCTTTCCCCAAGGACACCTTCTCTGGGTCACTCTATCCTTACTTCATACGTAAATCCATGGAGCTCTCCCAAACTGCAAAATAAGTGAATTAATGGGAGAGCCTCTGTAATGAAAAGAGTAGCCCTTTCTCCATGAACCTTGGAACTCCAGTCCTGACAGGCCCAATGATCACAAAACCTCTTGACCTTGAGGTTCCTTGAATCTCTATGACCAGAGTTTCTGAACATCAAGCAATATTTCATAATCTACAGAGAAGGATCATTTTTTGTTATTGTGAATAAATGTCTGTCTTTCTTTATACTAGTATATGTCACTGGGTGATATATACATATTTTTAATACAAACTACTAGCAAAATGAGGTGAATAACCTGAATGCATAAAATTGAAAATTATAATTATTTTATTATTAAATTCAATAAACTTGAAATATTCTGTCCATTTGTTCAAAAAGTTTTATGAATCTTTCCATATTTATCTAATAAAGAATTTGTAAGCCTATTTACTGCATAGGCATTGGTCTGTTGTTCATATTTTAAGGAATATTGTGAGAAAACATTCAAAGAAATAAAAATTGCATAAACCACATTTCTCAATAGCAACATGAATAAAATGACAACAATGCTCTTTCCAAATATTAAAAGAGAATAATTAAACTGAAATTGATAACAACCTATGCTGTGTTTTAAATGTGAGGATACTTTGAAGAAGAGAAAAATAAATACCAATCACAATACAATTCCAAAAAATGTGAAGTGAACATGATGGAAATTGGAAACCAGAATAAAGTGAAAATATTTTGGAGTTTTAATCTTATTGAAATTAGAAAGAGATTTGTTGCTTTGCCTAAGATTTAATAGAGAAAATGTCTATTCTGTGTTTGGGAAACTCTACATATATTCACCAATGTACATAAGAAAGTCTACTTCTCCATGTAATCAAAACATCTAGTGTATAAAATGAAATAGAGTGAACAATACTCAGGGCTTCAATGGGAATGTGGAGAGCATTTGCTTTTCTGATCAGGCTGGGAAAACTGCACAGAGTGCCAAGAAGTATTATCTCAGACATAGGGAATAATTAGCACTAGATTGATGGAAAGAACTCAGAAAGATCAAATTATTTACAAGTAACTTCATTTCATAGCAAAATTCAACAAAGAAAAATAGATAATTCCTTCACAATCAAAAATTACCGAGCATTGAAAGAAGTGGAAAAATATAATGTGTACTGAACAGAAATTAATAGAATTTTCAAACACCTAGGGGTTTGACATAGATGTGGATGATGTCATACTTTTGAAAAAGCAATCAGATTTATGAAAAATTCTTCTTATCTATGCCTTGGTACTACTGTTGGAGGGTCACCTTATCTCACATATCTAGTTCAGATGTCATGGTTCAAACTACAACCTATGGACCAATTTTAATCCACAGTCTACAGTTGTACAATTTACAGCTGAGAATATTTTTAAAGGAAAATGTGGGGTATGTAATAGATTTTATGTGGTCCACAACTACAAACTTATTTACTTTCTGACTCTGCAGAATGGACTTGATAGCCTCTGGTCTATACAATTGAAATCCCTGAATTTGTTCACTGCACCTGTGCAGTTGCACAAGGTATTCCTGATAAAGAATGGTTTATATTTTGCATAAAACCATTACTTTCTTTAGATTTTTTGTCTTCCTATGCCTTGCTTTATTTTGGGACCTTTTGCCTCATTGTTTCTGCTTTAAATTAATATGATTTATTTTTAGTAGGAAAACCTAATGTATAGTACCTACAACACATTCATTCATTTTTTAGTTGTCTTTTTTCCATATATATGTATAAAGATCTGTTTAAAGAAGACTAAAATCCAACCTTCTCAAACTATTGTTCCAGCCTACAATGGGGTACACTGTGGTACATAAATTAAATCACTTAAAAGAAATGGTGTAAATGGTGATTATGTATGTATGTTTTTTTGATCTTTAACAGATAAAGGCACAAGATCTGAGTCCAGATTTACACAGGCAGACACATCAGCCTAGACAGATTAAAATCCAAAAGAGGATCATGAAGAACTTAAGTCCCAACTTGCTAAATCTCATACATGGAACAAAAATATTATATTAAACTCCATAGAAAATTGAGTTTCCTGTGTTTTATAAAACCAAAAGAATTGTTTTGATTAAGCACCAAAAGTATTACCAATGAACTAAGATACAACGGAAAGGAAACATTGGAGCTATTGTTTTAAGACCCCCATGGGGAAGAGAAATCACCAAGAAGGTGTGTGAAGGGAAATTGATGCAGAGTGACTGCCTCAGGTTTGGAGGGTCAAAAAGAGCAACATCTTGGGAATAACATCTGGCCAATATCTTTGGGAATTTGGGACCAAAAATGGTGAGAGGGTAAGATAACTGTCCATTTGTGGCAGTAAGGATTTTTTGTTTGACTTTTTATTTTCCTGGTTAACAAAACCCTGTTATTAAATTACATTTGACTGGTAAATGCTACACATGGGTGGTAAGAATCTGAAAGAATCTGAGTGGCAGAAATTGCATTTTGAAATTGCTACTTTTTTCCCTCATTGTTTGTAGCCTTCTGTCCTATTTTACACCTGATTTCACAAGGACACACTGTATAAGACTGGAGATAAACTAGAATAAAGAATGCTCAAGTGAATAAAAATTCACTTTATTTGCAGAGTATGAGTGATACAATCATTTCAAAAGTATCCTCTTGACAACTAATGATCAAAATCAAAACTAGTATTTACTGAATGTTTTTTTTAAAATGTTTGACAATGTCTTATTTTATATACATTATCTCAATAAGTATTTACAAAATGGTAAATTCCCCATTTTATAGATGAAGAAAAGAGACTACATGGATTTATAGAAACTTACATGAATAAATTGAAAGATGGTAAGTCTAGACTGAAGCTCCAGTTTGGTTATATTCCTCATTCATTATCCACTATACCACAGAGAGGGTTAACATAAAGTATGTGTCTGTCATGACAGTAGTAATTCCAAGTACAAGCATGCAGTGCAGATAAAGGAGCTTGCTCATGGTCATGCAAACCTGTTGCACCATTGTCCTCTTCACTGACCTCATGAACATCTATTGCACTGCCCTTTCCCACACTTAAACATTTGTTGTTGACTATTTAAAACAAAATAAAACAGAAGTAGAAAATTACTCTGGAGTGACTAGTGACCAAAGTGAGATTTATGGTTTTAGAAAAGCCACAGAGCAAATCAAGCCCTTTATTTTGGAGATTTTTAAAAAATGGTACCGAATCCTGTGTCTTAAAATTATAAAATTTAAGAAATTATGAACCCAACTGAAGTTCAGGGAATTTTTGCACTTTTTAAAAGTTGAAATGTTTCTGTTAGCTCATAAATACACAAGGGATAGCAAAATATTCAGAAACCTTTATTTAATAAGCACTTTATTAAATTTGATCTGAAGGGGGGGAACTTTAAAAATCCCAAAATTTTGGCATGGAAATGAAAATTTAATGGTTATCAATAGAGTTGAATCTAGAGAAGTTTTCAAAAGGTTACAAATTGAGATGAAAAACTAGATACCTCAAATATACTGAGATTTCTAGAGTATTTCAAATCAGGAACAAAGAATATAGCAGGAAAAACATGAGTAACTCTGGTGATAAGATAGAGGGTTCTGACCACAAGATACTCCAGGATTGATTCATAAAGTTACATACTAACTCATAGTCCTCTGACTATGTAAAAGCTTTATGTAAAACACATACATAAAATGAAATTGATTGGCTAATATAACATGTATAAGGAAGTGTGGATTGACTTCTCCACATTTATAAAATGGCAATAAACTTTATTTGGTATAATCACAGAGTAATGACCTTTAATTCTTGACAAATAGTTTTAGTTGTGAAGTTTTGTAATGTAATTTCAAAAGTCACTCTTGCTCTCTATGTTCTTTGAAATGAGAGTATTCAGAAAATCAGGAATAGGAAATAGGTAAGTTTAAGATATTCTACCATTGTTTTGCTAAAATGTTAATTATTCACACTTTAACTACGTTCATTAATTTTATTTGCATAAAACCAACTTTTTGGGAAAGGCAACACAGCATCTTTATGTCCATGAAGCTAATATTACGGATCAAGAACACTCAATTAATTGAGACTCTTTTGTCAGGATTGAAAAGGGACGGGGGGGG